>JAGWEN010000250.1:0-123178 GCA_018703685.1 Orius laevigatus
TTCTGGATGGGGCCACGCAATGTAAAAAAAGGCTTCCTAGATTCGCTTGATCGGTCCTTTATAATTCAGTCTAACCATGGCTATAAATTTTATAGTATGGCATGTGCGATCGATGACCTAGATCTAAAAATGTCTGACATTCAAGCAGAGCAGAATATCCTTTATAAAAGTTGTACTCTGCAGGTTGTTAAGCTTTGTAGTGTTTGGGTTGCATCTGGTTCGCCAGACACAAAATCAGAAAAAAAAAAAAAAAAAGAACGGGGTAGTAATATCACTTAAAATCTCTACTGACACATATGATGCAATTACGTACGAATAATCATTTGGAGAGTGAGAAAAAAAAGAAATAGAAAACAACTAAGAATACGTGGTACATATTTAGGAATAGGGGGACATATAATCTACGCGTGCGAGGTACTCTTAAAATATAAACAGATGTGAGTGGGGCTAGTGGGTCAGCTGCGATGGTAAACTGGAGGGTGGACCTATGAAGGGCTGGGGCCTGAAAAAAATGAGGAGAGATGAGGGGTGAGCAGCGATGGCAACCTGCAAATAGTCCACTGTAAGGTTGTATGGCGGTATATCCTTTACTTTGTTGTCGATTTTTGGTTCCAATTTTATCTGCCTTATTTGATTACACTTTGATTGGGTGCCTAAATCTGTGCACCAGCTTCAATACAAACTTCCCCGTTGGGATCTTTTTGCATCTTTGGCAGTCATTTTGTTCGCACTTTATGCTACTTTTTTGTTGGCTTCTTCTTGGTCAAGGCAACATTTAATAATGTCGGGTCTAACAAAAAGTGAGTCCATAGAGCCTTTTTGCATTTTTTGTTTTTTCTTTTGGGTTGGGTTTTTTTGTCTTTTTTTATTTGGTTTGATTTGTGTGGCAGGATGGTTGGGTATGTTTATCACAGAGTTTAAAAGCCATTATTAATGTAGATATTATGGAATGCAGTTAATATCCAGTTTGTCGGCTATTTTTACTGATGATCCTGCCGGTTTATTAGCTCTCCATTCGAAACAGTACCTTGGCACTAAATTCCTCTGTGTCAATCGATGATTTTCTAAATCCTATATCACAAAATCAACTCTGAAGAGCCTCGTGCAATAGGGTTACATTTCATTAGGAAACAGTTGTCACGAAGCTAGTTGCTTGTGTGTTTTTGTTAATGTAGCAAATTGTTCTGTTATTTATAAGAGCTTATGTTAGCACGATTGTCTGGCACTGCAATTATTTATCAATTCACAATAATTTGACCCGGTCTAACTACTAGTGCAAAGTCTGGTTGGGAGGATGGTGGGTGGAGAACTGCAATAACGGTGATTCTCTGTGAGACGCTGACCTACATACTCCTTCGTTATCTGCATACATAAGTTCGTTTGTATTCGCTTAGTGGACATTTGTGGGGGAGGGGGGTACTATCTTTGGGTCATTTTCGTACTATGAGTTTCATCGAATACTGCGGAGCTTGACTTGTTTTTGTTGGTCCGTGCGCTAGCCTGCAAAGCATTCTATTACTTAAAAAGGGGTGGGGGAAGCTGAGCCAGGTTAACGATACATGGGACAATATACATTCAGCCTAAAAAAAAAAAAAAAAAATAAATAACGTAACGAAGTTGGTTAATTGTGCGCTGTTAAGTTCTTATAGAATGTGTGTTTGTTTGTTCCAAAAATTTTGTCCGTTCATCTTTTATCGTATGGAGCTATTATAGAATCCCAGTAGCTTAATTATGATTGAGGGGAGCGGCGGGTGCTTTGAATTTGTGGATATATGGAAGAGAGGTAGATGCATCTAATCTGGCACTCTGTGTAATCGCAAGTCCCATTCTCTCCCTTCCATTATGAGAATATATTTCATTTTATTTGCTATAGATACATTCTAGCACGGCAATGGGGGAGGTTTGACTACTAACAATGGCAATGGCAATGTAAAAAAAAAAAAAAAGGGCTGGGCTCATTTCAGAGCAAAATAGCTGAATCCTGAGGTAAAAGCTATACTATTGTCGTCTCTTGTGGTTGGGGGGGGGGGGTCTTAAGTCGTGTTTTCTATCGGTAGTGTGACGGTAGGAAAAGAAAAGAAGAATTCAGCTTTATTTATGCGCGAATACGGCAGGTGCTTTCTAGCTGAACAATTATTTTTTTTCTGTTGTACCTGGTGAATGTACTGGTCGTACCGCTTAAGAACTCATTGACGAGTGTAGCTGGTCGACAAACTATGGAAGATGCAGAGTGAAAGCCTAAAGTGGTGCATGGAATATACTCTGAGAGTACAAGCAAGAAAATTACTAAACCCAGCATAGTGGTTTACCATGAGCAAGCAGCGTGGGGTGTGAAAAAAAATATAGGCGTGGAGTACTCCTGGGGTGGTGTAATTGGATGTGACATTATGGAGCAAGTCAAATTCGACATATGAAAGAGCAAGGAAAATGATAAAAATGTATGCGTGTTCATGCTTCAAAGTTTCGGTGAGATGACTGTGTGTAACTTTGATGTCCTGGGCGGCTTCAGGGGGGCTTGAGCCAGGGGGTTCATTGGGTGAACGACAGCGTCTGACAAGACAAGGTACATGGCTTGGGTGACCTCTTCCAGCTATTGAGGGATGCACTAGGACGGTGTTATGACCTCCCTCTAGTTGCACGTTAGTGGGGCCTCTCGGTCCGAGTCGGGTCTTTGTGTAAGTGGTGTTCTCGAGTTGATTTCTCTCGCCCTGGACTTATTTCATACCGGCTTTTGTTGCCACGTTTGGGTCTCAGGGAGAGACTCGCTCATACTCACCGTGTTGTGTAAGGCTTTTCGTTCTTGTCCTTCTTTGTGCCTGGTTCTGCGTGGTGGGATGAGGAGTTCTGCAACTGATGGTCGTAGTTTGCAGGGAGGGTGGGGGGGGTGCCCGGGACTGGTTTTTTTTTTCAGGGGTGGCTATTGTGGGGTTGTGTGGGGGGGTGGGGTGGTGGCTTGTTTTGGGCGCTAATCTGTCAACATCTAAATGCCTATTTTAAAAGTCGGTTTCCTTTTTGTTTTTTTTTTGTTGTGTTGTGTTTGGCGGGGGTGGAAGATTTATGTCAATTCGGCTTCTTCGTTAAAAGGGGGCCTTGATAACTGGCACACTGCAATACATTTCAGCGTTTGGGGCCTTTAAGGCTTTGTTGCCATTTTGGCATATTTATCTTCATAAATTGCGTGCTACTGTAGGGCTGTGGTTTGTGAGGATATTAAATCTTGGGCAACAAGCTGCAATCGGCATACTCTAAAAGGGTGTCTTAGAATGGTAAGGCCAAGTGATAAGATCAATTAAGTTTAAAAAAAATTGTATGTTAAAAAAAAAAAAAAATAGTATGTTTAGGAATTGTTGGGGGGGGGGGGTGATTTGGCACGGGGGGGTTCGGTAATTGTGGGGTTATTGTGGGGGGGGGGGCAAGTTAAGGAAGACGCTTCGGTGGAGGAAGAGGCGAAATACGGAGAGGGGCGAACGTAGTGGCAAAATAGTTCCTCTGAGGTGGGGCGACACACTCTGGGGTGGAGCACAAGGGTCTTTAAGGGCTATTCGTTTGAGTCAAGTATTTATACAATCTGAAGCTCCAATATAATCCGCTATTCTCTTTCGGGTGTTCCGTCACTTAGGTTACATGGATAATCTTTATATCTGGACCCGTGGTCTAGTTAAAAGTCCCCGGTTAGATGCTCTTTGTGCGTCACATAAGAGTTGCTCTCTTGTAAAAGGTAGACGGGGTTTAACTGGTTCGTAGAGGTGAGTTAAGGCGGCATTTTTAAGTAGTGGCAAGTGTTACACTCCTTCACATGAATAAATTGATCTTTGATACCTTCTATTAAGGGCACAGGGGAATGCTCTCTCTGTGTCAAGAGGGATAGGTGGGAGAAGGGGCGCAGAATTGTAAGCGCGGGACAACCCAGCACGGAAATGCCCATGGGCACGCAAAGGGTGTGCCGAGCTCCAGGTGTGTGATGGAGACTTTGTGCGGCTGAGGGGACTCTCAGGAGATGGAGAGAGGGGCCATAGTGGGAGGCGCGCTCAGTAAGGGCTCTCGGGGAAAAAATAAAAAAAATTCCGGACACACTGAAAAAGTTCGTGAGGTGTGTCGCGGAGTCCCATAAATCATGGACAAGGCGTGCCCCTCTGCGAAATAACACACAATGAATATCGCGCAAAAATAAAGTTGGCACTTTGTGAAAAGTAGCAGTAATTGTTATTGGTCAAACAAAAAACAACAACCACATTTTGAGTACATTTATGTATGCTTCTATATTATGCATACACAGTTGTGTTGCAACAACAAAGCCAAATCTTTAAAGTGTTTGTCTCTTTTAGCTTTGGCCTAATAAAGGTGTTTGTTACGGACAGACATATGCACAAACGGCCCGAGTGTAGCGCCTATACACGCTAGTCATCTATATAATCAGTACCGATGTCCTAGCCGGGGGGCCCATCTCCTTCGGCTGGGATGTAAGAATTCCTCGCCAGAACCCTAGCGCGTATGGTTTATGGGGGTTTAGCCGATTTGTTAAATAGCTAAAACACACTAAGCGAGACTAATGAGAGCATTTATCGGCTCTAGATGGAACTCTACGATCACACGCGGTCAATGGAGCATTATTAACGGCAGTAAAAAAGAGGAGGCGGCCCCGCAATCCTCCCCTCCTGACCTTCTCTTTTTGTCTTGTGGTCTAATGATGAACGCCTTCAAAATCCTTGTTCGTTTTTATAGGTTAGTTTCATTTTTTCTCTACGTTTTACACCTCCCAACATGAACAACATCTCTAGTCCATTTAAGAAAACCTCTCTTATCCGGTCGTTTTTCTTTTGTTTATATTTTTTTGCGTTTATGTTTTTGTAGACAATAACTATTTTCTCACTTCCTCACTTACTGTTTTTTTCCTCCTTTAAACTACAAGTTATTATTACTCTCCATTCACTCTCCCCTCAACCACATGTAATGACAAGCATGTTCTTGTTCTTCGTTTCATACCTAACAGAGGCACTGAAGGTTATAAGAACCCGTCTATGCTTAATCATATAAAATCTTAAATGGAGTCCACCCCAAAAAAAAAAAAACGACTTAGTTAGGCCGTGGGCACGGGTCACAAATGTAAACAAACATTTTCACAAGAAGGTTATTACGTAAAAAAACAGAACTCATAGAAAAAAAGAGATACTTCTGTCCAAAAGAATCAAGCAGAGTTTCAAACTGCCCCCGAATTTAAAATATAAATAGGATAACGAGCACACTCGCGGTCTTTGTCGGCTTCCGTAAGCAGTTACGGCTTTCTCACCCATCCCACCACCCCACAGTCTCACCGAGAAGGCAGAATATAAACGGCAAAATAATATAAAAATAATATTAAGACAGGATCATTAAAAGGAGAGAAAAACACAGTGCAATTTCAAAATACCCCCAAAAGTTTTTCAGAGAACCCAGTCCGTTTTTTTTCGTATACGGAAAAACGTGACATGCAAAGATTTCCTTTTCGAGGACCGAAGCACTGCCCCATGTAAAATGTGTAAGGTGTACCTACTAAAGCTATGATAGTCGTAACAAAAGGAGACTGGAATGAAACGGAAAGCACAGCACAATTAATATACTGTCGAATTTGATAAAACCGGAAAAACTGAACTACACGACAAACCTCGACAAACATTACACAGATTTTAATGCCTCATTTTCGTGCGCGTATAAAGTAACGTTCTCAATATCGAAAGGTTTGAGTGTATGAGCGATTACTGTTCGTTTCAGATCATAAAAATGCCGTTCGATTCGAAGGGAAATAACTAGCCGCAAAGAATAGTATAAAACCTCTGTAATGTGTCCCTCGAAAAAATATCGACAGAAGGAATATGAACTTCAAATAAGGCATCCAGCAAGAACAGATAAAAGTTAACATCTCAAATGTAGAGAGCACCCTCCGCCATATTACCTGCAGTAGAGGTAAGCCCCTCCTCTACACCATCGCCCCCCTCGACGAAATAATTATTAAGCTCTTTTCAAACCGTCAGGATTCTCACGCAGCATTAATTAAAATAACGAACAAAGAAGATTAACAAAAAAAGGAAAAAAAGTTCTATAAAAATACAACACCTCAAGGTCTTCATTAATAACGAAAGAATTAGACTTAGAAATCCCCCTCGCACGAATCATAATTAGACTTGCATATAAATCCTCAGATTTCTTCTCACAATCGATATAGCTCAGTGCCCCTTGCTGTATAAATGTGGGTTGTGTGCTTCTTATCATTGCTTTGTGTCTATACTCTTGGCCCCTCCGCCACCATAAAAAATAAGTTTAAGTGAAAGTTGGTAATAATCAAAACAAAAATACTGGCTCCTTGTCACACAAAGGTAAAGAAAAAAAAGAAGCAGGACCCCCCCTAAAAAAAAACAGGCGGCTCACTGGTGAGGGGCTAACACCACAAAAAAGGCGGAACCAACACAATCCACCCCAAAAAATTCCCCCCACAAGAAAAATCGCCGAAGCCAGTGGCCGCATAAAGACCCCCCCTCGGTTAGGCTGTCGTCGGGCTGGCCTTATCCCGCTGTCCCTGGCGCATGATCTCCTCGCCTTGGGCTCCCTATGGGTCAGTGGAGTCTGAGGTGCCAACTGGTGCCTGTCCCCCCCCCGCCTGACCTCTAGTGAAAATACCAACCCAGAGTAAAAGTAAAAAAATTCCGAAACTCCCGACTTGAGAAGTGGTCCAAACCAGAAAAATAAAGACCAGTCACACGACCTGCTATCTGTTAACAATTCCAACAACTTGAGGCTTCTATCTATGCCGTTGAAGTCGAAAGGATAAATTTTTGGGAAAATGAAATTGGAAAGAAATAGAAAACAATTTTTTTTTTTTATCCTTTACAATAAAATTATTCTAAATCAATTGTACCTGAGATATTGTCACCTATTTTAATTAGATATGTATGTACATACCTACATGTTTTGAAAAAATAAAAAACCAATTGAATTGGCTTTATGAATTACAACCAACAAAAATAATAATCCCAATTTGAGTTTCATAGTTAAACCTTGAACTTGAAACCAAATTAGGTTCTTAATGGCAGTACTTTTACATTCAAAGCAAATAAAGAAGATTCATATACAAAATATAAATATTATTCATGAACATTTTACAATTGGTCTCGAATAAATTATGCAGTGTTATTTAATCTGTTCCTATGCCTATTTTTCTTCTTTTTCCCAACATTTAATGACATCACTTCTATTCTGTTTTTGTGTGAAGAATGCGAATTGGCTCTTTTCCGAGGCGAATTTTTCTTTTTTGGAATGGGAAATGTAGGCGAATTTCCATAAGGTTTCTTGTTTTGACCAAACCTGTTGTTTGGCCGATCTTTCTTTCGGACTGAAAAAAATTATAAAAATGTAGAAGTTTAAAACAGCAAAATACCTCGTTTGTCAACAAGTAAACTGGAGGCTGGAAAAGGGTTAGTGTATCCGAGGGGACATTCGTCATCAAGATGTCCTTGCGAACCACAGTTACAGCAATAAACCCTTGGATTGGTTTCATTGTTTGCATGTCCATGAAGCTAAAAATTTTTTGTTAAGCTAAATTAAAATAAATGGTAATATTTTACATTGGAATATTGTCTCCAGTTATCAGGACAGAGTCTTTCTTCATGGCCGATTCTTTCGCACCGGCGACACTGCCTTTGTGCTTGGAAGCTGCATCGGCCACATCTTTCAACGAAAACGTAATTTTTGGCACCGCACTGAAATAAACATTTGATGAATTATAGGTGAATATTGTAAAATCTCTTACGTTTAAGCACATTCGGTTCGGACAATTATGGCAGTTGTGCCCTTCGTTTCCGCACATCGAGCAGTTTGAGAACCTTTTGGGGCAGCTTTCATACAGGTGGTCCATTTGGCGGCAAAAACGACATCGTCTGACAGGCCGACGATACGAGAATTCATCGTTGTTTACATCCCAGTTTGCTTGTTTATCTGTGTCATAAAGATTTAATTATAACATCGGTGCCTGCAGTGCCTGATCATGAGTAGTCAAATATAAAAAGGGAATGCTAAGCAAGTTTACATCAATAGATCAACTTGAGATTTGACAAGGAATGTGTGACGAGAAATCTACGTAACCATGGAGGCCGCTAAGCAGAGAGTATGAGCTGCAGTAACCAAAATCACCCAAGGTTTTTTGGTTTTACTTTTTACTTTACTTTTTTGACCGTTATACGTGAATAATATGAATGTGAGGTCAATTTTGGGATGGAAAAAAATACATCAATCACACATTTATGACATTTTGCTAAGTTCCTGATAACAAAATTACCTTGTCGGATTTCTCTAAGGATCTGATAGTGGTCGAACTTTCTCAAAGCATGGTCTGGCTTGTTGTAGAACCTTCTCATAGCTTCAGTCCAGCTTTTCGGGCTCACGACATCTTTCCAGTCAACATTCGAGTTGACCACATCGGAAACATTGACGTCAATCGGTTTCTCATAATTCCTGCTGAAATTGACCAACAAACTTGAGTCCAATTCATCATCGGAAGGATCCCAGAAGTATTTGAAGTCCAAACTTTGTTTCTTTTTCTTTTTCTTCTTCTTTTTTGCACTAGAAACATTTATTATTTGGACATCAGAATCGTCGCTTTTTTTGGAGACATTGACGATTTCAACATCGCTGTCGATATTCAAAGCAGGCCTTTTAGGAGCGATGTCATCGCTGTCGCTGCTTAGAGCGATCAAATCGTGTTTTTTCTCGATCAAAATAACATCCTCGGAGTCTGAATTTTTGCTTTCAATTTCATCTTCAGTCTTCAAACTTTCTTGACTTTTCGAGCTGCTCTTGGAAACCAGAAGGTCATCTTGTGCATCAGGCGTTGGTCCCATCGAAACTTGTGCAGGGTTGCCACTTTTGAGTCCACTTTCCCCGTTTTTGAACGATATTTCGAGCTCGTTGTCCGAATTATACGAAATATTGTATTTCTCGAGTAAATGCTCAGGGATCCCTTGGCTGAAATCGTTGTGATGGATGACCGAATAAAGTTCGTCTTCTACCTCTTTGGCGGACTCACCATCGCTCGACTCACGCCCCGAGTCGTCCTCCATCGCCTATAAATAAAAACGAAAATTTTAAAAATAGAAGAATAAATAAAAAGTTTGATTTCATACCTCAAAAACGTGAAACAAAACGAGGAAGGATAAAAGAAGGTCAACCCCCAGGTTGTGCAACGTTTTATAACAGTCGACGACCAACTCCTGTTGTGTTGTTCAACCTGATTGATAAGGGTTATCAGTAACTTCCCTGTCAATTCTTTTTGTTTTCTTATCTTAATTTTGCGACTTGCGTTTTTATAAACTCATCGATATCAATGTTGATTATTTTTATCGCGTTATGATGAATCCTTTTTATATTTCGATATTATAGATGACTTATAGTTTGTTCGTTTTGTTTTCGTTGTGTAATTTTAGAAAGTTGGGTCCAAGGTAATCCCATTTCCTTAATTTAAGGCACTTTTGTTATTATTACGTAACAAAGCGTCTTTATTCTTCATTATCTTTTAATTTTTTTATTTCTATAAAAGATGTCAGCGGGTTTGTTGGTTGAAAAAGTATTTTTCTTCGGAATTGGAGGGACTTTGCTTGTTCTCTGCGGTCGTCCTCTCGATTGCTTGGCCCATCGTTTTTTTCAACAAACTTGAGCAAGTGAGTGGCTGCTGAAAAGATGATAAAGATAAAAATTATGGCTTACAAAATCTGGGAAAATGGTTAAAAATTCTTTGGTTAAAAAGCTTTACAAGGGGAAAATTGCATGTACATACTGCCTAAACCATGGGATTACTGATTGTGGCTTGTAAAATTGGGGAAATGGCTCATAAAGATAATAATGGCATTATTATATGTAAATGAAAATTGGCTGTGAATAGATGTTATAAAAATAATATTAGAGAAGATGGCTTATTGGCTTGGACCAAAAAAAAAAAGGCTTAAAAAGAAAACAAAGCTTAAAAAGACCAAAAAAAGGCTTAAAAAGTGGAATGTGGCTGGAGAAATTATGAGGGAAAGGGAATTGGTTAAAAAAAAAAAAAAATGTAGGATTGTTATATAGGATAAAATTCAGAAAAATGGCTTTAAAAACTAACATGTAATGGAATATGGCTGCACAAAAAAAGGGATTGTGGCTTTGATGGGGAAATCGCCTTTGAAGATGTTATAAAATTGGGGCTAGGATTAAGGCAAATTGAAGAAATTGACATTAAGATAAGATAATAAAATATATTTATTTTCCAACAAGGCTTTAAAGCTGTTAAAAAGGTAGGATTGTGGTTTGTGGCTTATTAAGTTGGGGAAATATTCCTAACTTGCTATGTAAGTGGCTTAAAAACTGGGAGAATGAATGGTAAAATTTTTTTTTCTTTTTCTATCTTTCTTTCTTTGAGTCATCTTATTGATAAAGACAACACCGGTTCCCCACACCACAAAAACGTGATCTTTGAAGTATTAATGAATGCAAATTTCTGATGAATGCGAAAGTCATTTCTTCTGCTACAAAAATCTAAAATTATTCTTTTTTAGCAATTGGTCTTAACGAATGAATCAAAAAGTTACAATTTATGGAAAGAAACGCCCATTCCGATGTACATGAACATTTACATGTTCAATTTGACAAACCCCGAGGAGTCTTTGAACAAAGGAGCCATCCCTCATTTCGTTGAAATGGGCCCTTACGTTTTCAGGTAATTTCATTTTTTATAATAACCACGTTTATTGTCCATTTTTTCAGTGAAAAACACAAAAAAGTTGATATCGAATGGAATAAAAACAACACGATTTCATTCAAACAAATAAGAAACTGGGAATTCATTCCCAAAATGTCCAAAGGGTCGCTCAGCGATCAAATAACTAATATTAACGTCGTAGCACTTGTAAGTTTAACCAAATCATCAATATTACTTACCAATTTATTTTTAGACTGTTGGAAATATGATAAAGCAATTTACCAAAGACAATCCAATTTACAATAAAATAATTAATAAAGTAATATCAGTTGAAGAAAAAAGTATGTACGTGACAAAATCAGTCAAAGAACTTCTTTTTGACGGATATGAGGACTCGTTTTTAAAAATTTTAAAAACTTTAAAGCCGATTATTAAAATTGACATTCCGTTCGATAAATTCGCATGGTTTTACAATGTAAGTATACCTTAAAATCATATGAGGGGGCCATAACATTTATAATTTTGATCTTGAAATTCTAAATTTAAAAAATGGATCACGACGAGTATAAAATTAAGTGGTTTCACATGGAAACGACTTATAAGGAAGATTACAAAAAGCCGGATTTGATTTGCAAGGAGGAAAAAATTGAGGCTTTGCCTGAAAAAGAAGCCAAAAAATGTGTGGATCATCTCGAGTATGATCCAATCAGGGGTTATATTACTCATAAAAATATCCCTATCCAGTCAAAAACGCCATGCTTTTTCATGTTCGATTCTCAAGATGTGATTTCAATGAGTGAAATTGAAAGGATCAAAAACCTAAGTTTGGCTCAAAAGTTGACTTTGATACCCAGAAATAATATTTGCGTTCGTTTTTCCGATATGAAAAATATGCCCGAGTATTTTAATGTTGTCGATTTTATTTATAAAAGTGTTTACGGGAAGAGTTACGAAACTGATTTTAAGCCGATCTCTTCATCTTATACGATGGACGATTTTAGATCTCAGATGAAATTAGTTCCTCCTGAGAGTATGCCTAAGTATAAAGAGGCGAATGAGAAGATGCTGAAGGTGTTCAAAGTTTGGAATGAGATTCAGCCGAAAAATATCGCTTGTGTCGAATATGAGAATGCTAGGACGAATTCGGTTTTTCCTCGCCAAAAAGATTTAGATGGATGCGAAATTTTAATGGATGCGTTGCGTAAAGGAACTATTACACACACGTACGCTTTTCAGCCGCACCATGGAGGGACAAAACGGCGTAATCCACCATTCCCGACTGTTGAAAATGCAAACAGGTCGTTTGATAGCCCATGTGAGATGTCTCACAATTCATCTGTGTACCACATCCCTAAAAATTGAAAATAAATTTTTTATAATGAAGAGGTATTTTTTTTAGAGAAACAATTCTGCTGATTATGATGGAGTTTTTAATATGAATACTGGAGCGATTTCGATGAGCGAGTTGGGAATTTTAAGCAACTGGAACTACCAAAAAACTTCAAAATCGTACAGCGGAGCTTGTAGCGCTGTGAGTGGGACTTCAGGAGAATTGTGGCCTTATGATGCCTCGCAGAAAGCGGAAGCTGAAATATTTGCGACCGACATCTGCAGGTAAACCATCCATTTTAAAGTGGTTTAGAGACCTTTTAGATTTGAATAGATAACTTTATAAGCGGTTTGACTTATAAACCAATTAGGGATTCATCCCATCTTTAACAAGTCACTTTTATGTCACTATTTCTGGGAAAGAAAATCACAATTTTCGGACGTATAAAGCCCTGGCGACCTAACAATTCCTTGTTTTCAGCTCAATCAAACTAACTTCAACGAAATCCGACAAAGTCGTCGAATCTGTAAGCGGACGAGTTTTCGTAGGAGAGTCCAATGTTTTCGACAACGGAGCCAAAGATCCGCTCAATTCATGTTACTGCACCAATAGTAATTTCGCTTGTCCGCCTTCTGGAGCGAGGGACGTTTCAACCTGTAGATTCGGCGCCCCTGCCTTCATCTCCTATCCTCATTTCTACCTCGCAGACGAATCCTACACGAAAAACGTCTCCGGGCTGAACCCCAACTTCGAAAAACACCATTTCTATTTAGTCCTAGAACAAGTAATTCCATTAAAAATATATTTTTTTTTTAACATCAATTTTCCAGGCTACAAGTATACCAATCGAAGTACACGGTCGCCTTCAAATCAACATTTTAAGCAGCCCAATCAAAGGCTTAGAGTAATAAAACATCCTTTTTTTATTATTTTTATATCGATTTGTTTTTAGCTTTTTTAAAAATCTTCGAACCACATACTTCCCGATGGTCTGGTTCGATCAATGGGCCACGATTTCGCCTAATTTGGCTGGAGACTTAAAAAACTTGAATTTCCTCAGTTCTTATCTTGAATTCATTTTCATAAGCGTGGCAGGTCTCGGTTTCGCCTTGGTGGCCATCGGGCTCCTTCTTTGGGGCCGACGACTCTACCTTCAAACCTTGAATCAAAATGATAGTCTTCTTCAATCCGATTCAGAAAGTACAGAATCGAGTTAAAATTCATATTTTTTTAGTATTACCCTTTACCGATGTTAAGATCTCGTAATGTACGAATAGTGTGATTTACCATTTTATTAGATTCAAATTTTTATAGGTACTTAAGAGGTACGAATTTATATTTAAGTCTTAAAGACTGCTCAATTTTTATAAAACTTAAAAATAAAATATTTTTTTAAAACTAAGACATTTCAGTCAATTTATAAACAACCATTTATTTACAATGAACAATTTAAGACTCAACATTGATAATCTTATTATCCGATATCAGTCAAACTACTTCGATCTTGAGTTTTGAGGTTCCCACAACTCTTCGATCTATTTTTTTCACAATAGCATACAAAGAAGCCTTAAAATAATGTTAATTTATCACAAACCGACATTATACAAAAATATCAGAATTCTGACCAGTCAAAGACAAACCGAAAATGCTGCTTGATATGAGAAATATTGAAAAATCCAAAATTTCGACCGGAAATTTTTCATTGTCTAACAGTGTGCTTAAATTCGCTAAAAACAATCCTATTAGTTTGATCAATCAATTTTATACTTTGAACTCAAAAACGGTGCATCCTAGATACTCCAACTTATTAAGTTTACTTTGACATCAAAATCAGTTTAGTTTAGCCCATGATCAATTTTTTAGGCCGTGAATGTAATGGTCGAAAAGTTGAATTATTCAGTCTCATGATATGAAAATTTTGAGGTTAACTTTGGTTAATACTTGTTAAAACCTTTTAACTCGACATAGGGCAGTTTAAGCGTAAGCACGGTGTATTCTTCGTTCACGAATGCCAAATGAAATGGAAAATTTCCGACTAGAATTTGTCGACAAGTTGATAAATTCTTGTCTTTATTGTCTGGATCTTCGACGTCCCAAATATCAGTCATACTACATCCAGGGCTGAAAATGAAAAAGTAAAAAATGAAAATGAAATAATAACACAAACCGGTTTTGACGAAAACACCAGGCTTCGGATAAGATTAAATAGTCGACTTCTAATGATGTTAATGTTTTAAAGACTTCTTCGACAGGTTTTCGACTGAAAACTGAGTAAACTTTTTTGGTACGTTCACGTAGTTGGGCGTTCTCGTAATGAGGGTGGTTTACAATTGGTCGCCTCGTTGAAAGAAGGATTGCCGCTGTAATGGGCATCGGTCCAGCAAAAACCGCAGTCGTCGGCGTATTCTCGTTAATCCACGTCAAAACCTCTTCCAAAGCAACATTGCTGTACTCTCCCAAAATATTATGCTGATCTATCAAATTCGATATCCCATTATACTTCATCAAACCGACAAACAACGCCAAAACTGCATAGTGGTATTTCGGTTCCACCACACTAAAATACTAAAAAAAAAATTTCGTTTTCCTCTTTTTAATTTAAATTACCTTTCTTGAGGCTGCCAGTGAGGCAATAATGCAAAGATGAGGAGTAAAAAACAATTTAAGCCTCATTATCATCACAGCCATTATTGTAAAAGCACCAAGTTGGGCATAATTATAAACAACATCAGGATCTATAGAACTAAAAACAAAAAATTAAATTTTTTTTAAAAGCCAAAAACTTACTGAAATCTTGATGAATACACCCAATACAAAAAAATTCCGAAAGTCGTCAAAATGACTAAAAGAAGTAAAAAAGTTTCGGCGATTTTTTGAATCGGCTCCCATCCTATGAAGTCGAATTCTGCCGAGCAGGTGTACAGAAGAGTATGAAAATCACGATATGAAGAAATTTTAGAGCGAACTATGTTCACAATATGAGTCTAAAATATTTGAGCATTAATTTATTTTTAAAAATTTTTTAACGTCCATTACATCATCTTCGGTTCTGAGGACATTCATTTTTAAAAAGGCTGTCATTAAAAAAGCGAAAAAAGTTGTGACGATTGCTTGGAGATTGTATTTTTTAACTGGAACCACTGGGTAGATTAACACAAGGGCGAATAAAGACGAAATAAGTAAACATTTAAAAAGCGAATGAAAGAGCAGCTCATTTCCAAACAGAAAGAACAAAGTTTGAATCCCTCCGAACTAAAATTTTAAAAAAATTAATAGTCAAAGCATCAGAGGTTAAAAAGGGGTCTACCATGCAAAAGGGGCACTATATGATTTATCTTATTTAGGAGGCAGGACCGATTTTGACTTTTGAATGCTCATTAGATGCAGAATTTCTCTCATTTTGCACTGAGCCATCAAGTCGCTAAAACCCTCGTTTTTGAGCTAAGGTCAAAAACTTCAAAAAGTGCCAATTAGGGACGGTTTTTTCAAAATGGCGGATGAAACACAAACCTTAATTAGAATAGGATAAAATCATACAGTGCACCTTTTGCATGGTAAAACCCCATAAGAACTAAAAACAAAAATACAACTTACAGCTTGTCCAGCGAAAATTATAAACGCCGAAAAACGACTCACGAATCCTGTCATAAAAAGAAGAAGAATTGCTATCACTTGAGTCGCGAATAAAAACTGAGAAAACTGCCACATCATCAGACAAAGGCATGTTGTGACCGCAACAACTGCTGACTAAAAATCAAATAGCAGCAACGGTAAAATAAATTGCTTTTACTTGAAAAACGTGTGAGTTAGTTCGTTGAGTGAGGTCATGAGTGTCTTTGTTCGCATAGAGGATTTTCGTGATCCAGAACATCTGAAGAAGGCAGAAAGGATAAGCGAAACTTTCTCTTAGCGGTGGCGTCCACTGAACTCTCGTACACTTCAAAAAATACAGTCAAAAAAATTTAGAATTTTTTAGCTAACTTACTTCTCCATGGTTGTAAAAGAAACACATTACGGATAAAATACCACCAAATATTGAGTCACTAAAAATAATTAGAATGATGTAAGAAGGAAGCAGTCATAAAAAAAATAAGAACCTTAAAGTGACGCCGTAGAGGAATATCATGGAGGCAGTGAAACCAGCACAAAGCCATACGAAGTGTAAATAAAAATATTCTGGCTGCCGCAAACCGACACATGAATGGACTGGTGAGAGTCCATTCCCTCTCACTACTTCCCAGCACTGTTTCCCTTCTATTCCTAAGACTTCGCATCCCAAATCAAAAATTCTATACATAAAACCTATGACGACCTAAAAAAAGAGTTACCTCAAATGGTTGAGGTGAGTCAAAAAACAAACCTCTGGAAATAAATTGAATCTTTCAAGAGTATTTATGATGTCGGGATACTCCGTGAGATTGTCGTTAGTTATTTGCCAAAATCCTTGGAAAAAAGTCGGAGCCTCGACTAGCGTTTTGTAGTAAGAATAATACAATCCCTGAAAAATTTAATAGCGAAATATACAAAGGATTCAAAAGTACCATTTCACTGCGAAATGTCATCTCTCGCTCGAGCGTCGAAAGGTGAGAAAAGTGGCGATCGTTTTCGAAGAGGATTGCTACATGGAACGAGTGAAGAAGGCCGAAGAAACAAGCTGGAAAAAAACAATTTTTATGCATTTGGAGGATTGTTTAGGTTGGATGGTAGGTGGTCATGTGGTGGATTAAAAGCTCAAAAGAGTATCCAAATATACTGAATGATTCCATTGATTGCTGCTGTAGGATCAGACAGGTGGTTGTGGCTAGATCACGATATTCACAATTTATATGGCAGCATTACATACATCAAACCAGGGTAGCTTTGGATATGCAATCTAACAACCCTTTTGTTTAACTGCAGCTGGGACCATTTCTGCCTATAACTAGTCAGATGCTTAATGGTCAGTGCACAGACTACCATCCAAATGCTGTCCACCACAACTTGACCCCTGATAGGCCAAGCTGGAGAATGCAACCCTTTCTCTCCAGAACCAGATGGATGCCCATTGGTCTTGACCCATGATATCCTGATAGGTCCAACTGCTGAACATAACTATGTATTTCTCTTTTTCCAATGGTCTTTTGGCAGTCTACCATCAAAATGCTGCCTACTGCATCTTGACTTATGATCTTACCCTGTCAGGCCAAGGCTGCTGAACGCAATATCTTAGTTGGCTGAACCAGTTGGGTGTGTTGGTTAACGAAATGGCCTGCACGAATACAATAATCGGGCCAAATAGCTGAGAGCAAGCGTTTCTACATGTTGAAACAACAAGAAGTCTACTTTACCTAAAAATGCGATGATGAGACGTCGATTTGTTTTCGAACCCTGCATCTTTTTCTTCGGGTTTTCAACTTTAGGCTTCGAGGCTGACCCTTTTCGTTCGGTCGCCGGGATTTTCTCCCTTTTACGGACCGCCATGAGGACCGAGGAACCCCCGACGAACCCGAAACTAAACCGAGAAAGGGTTCAATGGATGAAATTTACGTTTAAAAAAATTTCAATAAAAACAAAATTCATTTTGAAGTAACAAAAAAAAGATCAACAAGCGTTATCAGGGAATTATTTTAAACCCTGAGATAACCTCCCGGTTTGTTGATGTCTTCTCACGCAATACTTAGCCGTCGTGCAGGTTTAGCATCGGTTTTTTATTAAAAGGCGCCAAAAAATAATGACGAATCTGTAGTGTATCATAGCAAGAGTGAAGACTGAATTCGAAAAGGACATTGCATTTTCTCAGCATTTCTCATATTTAAAAAAAATGTGCAAAAGGTGGAAAAATAACATTCAATAAATACTTTAGATGTATATAAAATAAATCAATAAATACTATAATACAGGTAACTTTTTGCGTTAATGCAATTAACTACATATTTACTATGTATACGACCCTTACATTTTGCTTTCTTTCTTCTCAGAGTTTAACAAATTTAAAACATTGAAATAAGAATAGGCAGTTGTCAAAACCTAGAAAATAATAGAATCTATGATAGAATGATTAAAAA
The DNA here is from genome assembly GCA_018703685.1 of Orius laevigatus. Classification (NCBI taxonomy): domain Eukaryota; kingdom Metazoa; phylum Arthropoda; class Insecta; order Hemiptera; family Anthocoridae; genus Orius; species Orius laevigatus. The sequence goes on from JAGWEN010000250.1 coordinate 18,071, forward strand.
TAAATAAATAATTAATGAATTACGTTTTTAAAAGAAGGGATTGAAGCATCCATAAAACCTCCAGCGCTCAACTTCATTGGTTTTAGACTTTTCCCATGAAGTAAAAGTAAATAAGTTTTCATAATCTTCGTATTGTTGAACCAATTACTTTCGTAAAGAGCAAAACTTATGAATGAACTCTAAAAATAATTTAGAATTTGCTTTAAATTACCCAATTTTTACAACTTTTTGCTGCATACGTTCACCATAATAGCAATAAATAAATATGTTCAATGTTTCCGTCAGCATAATAATTCCTAAATGTAGCTTCGAATTATTTGAAACCTCAGGCTATAAATTATTTATTTAAAATATATTGTAGATAAAAATTTAAAATTACAGTCATAAAATTGATTGCGCAAAGGCACAAAAGAAATGTCGAACCGACCATTAATGAGAAAAGCACGTAAAAATAAATCTCTTGGAAATCTTTAAACAATCTGAAAAAACAAAAACATCAAGAATTTATCAACTTTGAACATTTAATTTGAATAGACTTGATCATAAGATGGTGGTGATTGACAGAATGGTTCAAACAAATGCATAAAAGCCTTTCGAAAAGTTTTTGGTCGAATGTTTCTTTTTTTCGTCTTTTTATCTCATTTTCATACAGCATCTGTGCCCTTTCGATGCAGTTTACAATCCCCATCGAAATTATGTCCAGTTGGGCGATGATTTCTTCGGAAAAGCATAAAAATGTAACGGCTATTTGTAAAACGACGCCTAAAACACAAAATAATCAGGAAAAAAAATAGGTAGGTACAATCTGATCAACTTTATTAGTAGGTACTTACATGGTCCTATTGTTAACATTATATACTGACCAATAAGACATATAAAAAAATAAAATGGCTTCCTCGTATCTACAGGATACCAACAAATAAATGGAAATTTTCTAAAAATTTGATTTTAAAATCTATCTACGTATATCAAATGTCTAGAATCTTCGTACCTTTGAATCCCATCGAATTCTATCTCTTCGTTTCCACCGTATATGAGATCCATAACAGGTCGAGAAAAACATAAAATCCCACCAGATAACACGACCATCATAATGTATATAAGGGAAAATTGTTTTTTCGTTTTCTTCATTTTTTCAAATATGGCTGATTTTTCCTTGATGCATTTTTCAGAAAAAGTTTGTCCGTAGTCGTAAAATTCTTTTCCTATAGCTCTAAAATTTAAAATTTAATACTCTTTGTGATAATTATTTATTCTACATGAAGATGTTGTCCAAGTTTTTTCTGTAAATTCTTCCACAGATTAGATTTGGTGTTACGACTACTAAGAACAAAGAGAAATGAAGACATTCTGTGAACCCTTCGATGTCGTTTCGCTTTAAATAAGCTGTATAGGAGAAAAGTACGATATGCGTTATTGCTAAAATTTATGTACCTATATTATTATGTTATATTTTTATTAAAATTATTACTACCCGTCATTATATACGGTATTGCCGTCCAGAAAGAGTAGATGCCGCCTAATTTCATAAAGAAGCCGAAATTTTCTTTCATACCTTTTTTTAAAAAATTATCTTCTTCCATTTTCGTTCGGATACAAAAATCGAACTGAACGATGTTATAACGCCTTTATCCTAAAATTATACCTTCTTAAAAAAATATGTGGGTGAAGTTTTAAATTGGTCACTTATGAAAAGTAATTTGAGGTTTATTTCGTATTTTGTCGGCTATAGCCGAATTTTCAAGCGAATTTTTGAATAGGTACTACCTATGAATAGTTAAGATTGTTAGAAGTATTGTTCAATAGGAGTATGTACATGTACCTATAAATAAAAATTCTAAATTTTCTTTCATTCATTTTTTCTAAAATTCGTTTTCCATGACGAAAAATAGGTTTCTTGGACTGTGAAAGAGAGTTTTGTTAAAATGAATTTTAAAAAAAACCGAAATTCAAAATTGACACTTCAACAATCGAACAATAAAATAAGTACAATTTGAATATAAATGACCATCATTCTTAAAAAAATATACATTAAAGTGTACATATTATTATTTTATGAGCCATTTTCTTCTTGTTATCTTAATATGGAAAAATATTTGCCGGGCTATTTAGCAATTTCGAATGATTATTGTTTAAATTTTGAACATACTTGAACTAGCACAAACTCGATATAACGAGAGGTTTTCCTGCAACTGCTTGATTTACAAAAAAAAATGAAAAATTTTGACCACCGATATCTCCTGAACGGCTGGACAGATCTTGACTCGGAAAAGCTCGTTGGACCCAGAATTTTATAAATCTTCTTTTTGTACTCAACAGTCAAGTCCCTAGAACTTATAGTTTTGGAGATAGAGGACAAAAACTCAAAAACGTGTCGATTTCGGACCGTTTTTCAAAATGGACGAAGCTGACGAAAACTTGAATTTAGAACTACCTTGTGGTCCTAAACATGATAAAACAATAATTAAACCCAATTTTGCATTTCATGTAAGGTGGACCTCCATTTTCGACTTCCATGAACTGTATCAACCTTTTTTAACTTTTGACTGGTTTTGTTACTTTATTTTTATTGATGCTCTACAACTTTTAGGGTGAGGGGTAGTAGATTTTATCGTTCCTTTAGGATCTGCAATTTTTTTTATAAATATATGTATAATTTTTTTTTAATTGAAAATTTTTTTTGATCGCCTGTAAAAATTTGTCTATTAGACCAATTTTAGCAAACTTTTTTTTTAATCGACTCAGAATTTTGTCTTCTTTAAATTACCACAGAAGTGTTTTCCTCAAAATATGACCCGTTTTGGAGTTATATGCAGAAAACTTAAAAAAGTCGAGTTTTTTGGGCTGTCAAAAGTAGTGCCGGGACCGCATTTATTGGCACTTTTCAAAAACACGTTATTGGGACCCAAAAGGACAATTTAAAACAATAGAATCTTTTAATAATAGTAATAATAATAAATTCTTTATTTGATTTAAGCCCATAGCACAAAGTGCCATTCTTGGGCTGATTATAAGTACAGTAGAACATTTACACCACCTTTTGCAGGTCAAAATTTTCCAGTTCAACAGCCTGTGATGGACTCATCGGAAAGGAACAAAATATGAAAATATTGCTGTTTTGTGCAATTCAAATTGGCCTGCAATTCTCATTGATTAAAAACCAAAGGGAAATTCGTTGATTTTAATTTCGAAAATAAAAATTATCGAGATAGTTCGAGGTTGAAATCGATTCTCGAGCTTCCCACTCCGTCGGACGCTCTTGGGTTTTCCCCCCGGTTTCCGAAATCCTGTTTCTCGGCCTCTTCCCACTCCTCCCTGTCACTGTTCCGAGACCCCCCGGCCCCGTCCCCATAGCGACCCACCTCCTCCCCAAACCTTCCCAACCCCACCCCCTCCCCATTCACCATTCGTCAGACTGTCGCCACTTTCTTCGTCTCCGCGTTAAGATTCTTCTCGAAACGAAGGTTAGTTATTTTATATTTTTGTTTATTTACGAACTCATTATTATTTCAATATTAATTTCTCCAACAATCAAACCTCCAACCTCACCAACCTTTATCTTCCCTCCCTCTCATCCCGCACATCGCAATTTTATTATTGATTTTATGTTAATTTTAACAACCGTTAGTCCACAAACAATCTTTTTACTCCAATTTTAACCAAAATTAAACAACTACAATCTAGGTAATTGTATTACCCAATGCAGTTTTCCCCCCTGCCTACTTAACTAGTTCAGGGTGGTTTGGATTTGTTGCTAATTAAAATATGATCTATAGATCAATTTGAATTGTTAATTTATATACTAATTGTCTAATCTAAACACTCCTAAATAGGTATCTTATGTATTTTAATGTTTAGATTAAACTTGTTTTATGTATACGGCCATGTGAGTAGTTACCAAGAATTATTACTTCCAGTGAGTCATCAGACGTTTCAATATCCGCTTATTTATAAGCTAAATATTTTGCAATTTGTTATAGATTTTTGAATTTTGACAATGGATACGGATGAAACGGAGACTTCCAGCTCGGGAGGAGCGATGGCTTCGCTGAATAGTTTATTTTCGTTTACGAGTCCTGCTGTGAAGAAACTCCTTGGCTGGAAACAAGGGGACGAAGAAGAAAAATGGGCCGAGCGAGCTGTCGATGCCCTCGTGAAGAAGTTAAAGAAGAAAAAAGGTGCCATAGAAGATCTCGAGAGGGCTTTGAGCTGTCCCGGCCAACCCAGCAATTGCGTCACTATTCCCAGAAGTCTTGACGGGCGACTACAAGTTTGTATTTTCTTTGTTTTAAAAGCTTTATTAATGAAATTTTAGGTTTCACACAGAAAAGGGCTACCTCACGTCATATATTGTAGAGTATGGCGATGGCCCGATTTACAGTCGCATCACGAATTAAAACCGCTAGAACTTTGCCAATATCCTTTTTCTGCCAAACAAAAAGAAGTTTGCATCAACCCGTACCATTACAAAAGAGTCGAAAGTCCAGTTTTGCCACCAGTTCTTGTGCCGAGACATAGCGAATTCGCACCAGGGCATTCATTACTTCAGTTTCACCAGCTTCCTGAGCCGGCGATGCCGCAGAATGTTTCTTATAGCGGGAACAGTTTTAATACTTCACCAAATTCTCCGTTGGGCAGTGTTCCAAGTCCTACGACTTCGAATCCGCACAGTCCGTATACAGCAAACGGAATAGCTGATTCTCCTCCTCCACCTTCATATGTCAGCAGCGATGAAAGCAAACATGTACCTTCACCTTCTTCAGAGCCAAATGCCATGGATACAACTGCTCCTACTGAAGTCCAACCTGTTTCCTATCAAGTATGAATTATTTTTTATTTGACACTCATCTTATTATTTTTTCAGGAACCTTTATATTGGGCGAGTATAGCCTATTATGAACTGAACTGCCGTGTTGGGGAAGTTTTTCATTGTCAGTCGCCTTCAGTGATAGTCGACGGGTTTACAAATCCAAGTAGTATACTAAATAGGTTTTGTCTGGGACAACTCTCGAATGTAAATAGAAATTCGACGATTGAAAATACAAGGCGGCATATAGGGAAGGGAGTCCATTTATATTATGTGGGGGGAGAAGTGTATGCCGAATGTCTCTCAGACAGTGCCATTTTTGTCCAGTCGCGCAACTGTAACCACCATCACAATTTCCACCCGAGTACAGTCTGCAAGATCCCGTCCGGATGTTCGCTTAAGATCTTCAACAATCAAGAGTTCGCTCAGTTGCTGTCGCAAAGCGTCAACCATGGTTTCGAAGCCGTTTATGAACTCACGAAAATGTGTACGATTCGTATGTCGTTTGTGAAGGGCTGGGGAGCCGAATATCACAGGCAGGATGTCACCAGCACTCCTTGCTGGATCGAAATCCATCTCCACGGCCCTCTCCAGTGGCTCGACAAAGTCCTCACACAAATGGGTTCCCCTCATAATCCCATCTCCTCGGTCTCATAAATACTCAGCAAATATCACTTTTTTAAAGACAAAACCTTTGAGATTTAGCCAAAATTATGGTACAGGTTTCTAATTTTTGGACCTAACGAAAAATGTACCTACATAGTTTTAAATGTGCTTATTTTAAGATTTTTTAATTAAATTGATTTAAAAAATAATAAAATCAACTATATTTTAGAAAAAGTATTATTAGCCTTTCTTTATCCCAAAATTTTATTTTTGTTAATTTTTCTTTTTGTAAAAAATTAAGTTTTTTTGTTTAGTTTATAATATAATTTTTATAATACCACCACATAATGTTTGTTTTTGTTAGTTTCTTTTATGTAAAACAGGTTATCTTTTGAAGACTGATAACGTAGATCGAGGTTTAAATTTTTATTTACTCCATTTTTCACATTTTTGTTCGTTTGCTCTCTCGTTTTTTCCACTCGTGTGATTTTTTGTTTAAATGTTGTGACGAAAATGCTCAATCGGTGCTTTGTGAATTGTTGCCTTAAATTATGCTTGCTTGCCCAACTGCCTTAGATCGGAAAGAAAAATAAATTTAAAAACGTTAATAAATAAATTTTTAAACTGAGAGCTCGCTTTTTTGTGCCTTGCTATTCTAGATGTGTTTTTAGGAAAATTTAACTATTATTACATCCTTATAAATTACAGTGGATGTAATAGTCAATTATTGACCTCATTTGTGACAAAATTGTATAGTTGTGTTCAATATGTAAATAAATGTATCTTTTTGAATTAACATTTTTGTTTTAAAAATCCATTTTATTTAAACAATTTTATTTCTGATCCTCAGTTTGCTCCCATTCAGACCTCAATTCGGAGCTGACTTCAGTAAATAGCAGATCCCATGACCACCTGTTGTCACCCTAAAATTAAATTTTTTTTTATTTCAAATTTTGATTTTTTGATAAAATTACCTCTTTCAAATCGGCTTCTTTGTACAAATTTTGAGTAAGAAGTCCCAAATTTACATTGTCAATCATAGAAAATGAGGCATATTTTTTTAAATCAGTGTTCAACTGTGAGAAGGAGGTATTGATAGGTACTCTGAAAATATTATTTTTGGAAATTTTTAAAACATTTCATACTCACTGAGGAGCTTCGGAAATGTCACCCAGAAAATCGTCTTCTTGTTCCTGTATTTCAGGAATCAATGGAATATCTAATAAAGGAAAATTAATCAAATAATAAGAAAATTATTAACTACCGTCTTCCGAGTCGTCTCGGGACAGTTGACTTGGACTTGGAGACCTTAACCTTTCTCTGAAACAATAATCAGAAAAATATAAATAATCCCACAAGGTAGTCTTGTTTTAATTTCAAGCACAATGGTGGCCAAAAACGATGGTTTTTGGTGTTGCAGGTTCAAGGCCTGAAGGCCCGGATCTTTTATTTCTGACACGTTTAGGTTTCTTAGGATACCTACGGTATGCTCGGGTCTTTTGCATTTCAAAAGTTCTTCAGCAAGGTATAAAGGGTTTTAAAAATTTTAGACCCTTAAGAGACCGCGCATGATTGAAGATAATTGAAGACATAACAGCTATGATTACAGAAATTGATGGGAGTTGGCAACACTGTACCTTGATTTAAATGTAACCAAAAAAGAAACCTCTTGACATTTGACACTTGTAATACAAAGTACAAACCAGTGCAAACATAGATAGTTTATCTTAGGAGGAAATGCTTAAAAAACGATTCTACCATGTTCACAAGTATTTATGAAAAGTTTCAAAATGTTCAGGACCAAATATCACTTGGGTAGGTAGTTTTATTATACTTGATACAAGTTTTCTTGCTTTTAATAATGGAATAATTTGTTTTTATTTTAAATTAAGTTTCAGAGAGTTGAAAGTTGGAGAAGTCAATGAGTTGCGAGGGCGTGAACTCAATTCTGGTGCATTGGTGCTCGCACACTATCAAGAAAATTGGAAAGCGATCCATGATGAGAATGAAGCAAACATTAAACTCTACCACAAACTCGACAAAATTGTCACGTATTTGAAAGTGAAGAATGACTTGCTCGAGAAGAATTTTAGCCGCTTCGAATCTGAACTTGATAATTTAGATGTGATAATCAAAAATACGGAAAAATCGCTCAATACTTTAGGAGTTCTGAGAGCGAAAACGGAAAAGGTGGAAACTCTCTTGAGCAAAGTAGCGGACGCAAATGAAACGGAAAACTTTGATAAGCTCAAAGAACAAGAACGGGTGAAAATCAAATTGTACAAAGAGCACAAACTGGACCATCTTGACAAAACAAGGGCCGCCCTCTCCGCTCAACATGACGAAAAAGTCAGACAGAAAGAAGCTGCCGATTCCATCCTTAAAATGGCCAAAAGCCGCGAATATGAACGACTTTTCAAAAAAGACATGGAAAACTATAAAGAAAAGCATAAAGAATAAATATTTTTTTATATAATATTTTGTTAAACTCATAAAAATATATATTAAATTTACAACGTGTTTTTAAAACCACACTAAACTAGTGAGACACTACACATTTATGTACTTACTCATCAAGAAAACTAAATGAGTCACGCCGAAAACTGAAACTTTAATAGATTGATTAAAGTATACCATATTGCTTTAAAAAATTGCTTTTCAGCACACACACAAATAAATTACATTAACTAAGCAGAGTACTGCCAAGAAATAGTGGATGATCAATTTGGGAGGATGATACTTCTCAGCCCACTATCTAGAGTCCATAGAAACTATCTAGAGTAAGAAAGCAGTTCATAGGACACTACATGAGTTCTGCACTTCAGGCCACCACTTCATGATAGGTTAACAAAGAAAAACTTGACAAGCTCTCTGGTAGTCAGTTGCTTCCTGCTCATTTCATGTCAATAGAAGCAGGCTTGCACATGACAGCTTGTTCCTAGTGGTAAAATTAATTCGTCATGTAATTTTGGTCATTGAACTTTTTTGTCTAGTCTGGAAATGGTCAAAACCTGGACCTTCTCCACAAATCCTAAACATTACAGAATTCCAGGGGGAGGCTTTAGCCATATTGCTATGGCAACCACAGAGACCAAATTGATAAGGAAGAAGGCCATCCCAGGAGCATAAGCATCCCCTCTACTAGCTGATGAGTGATGACTCTAAATTGTTAGCTACCTGTATTGTTCACTGAATCGAAATTTATAAAAAAAATAGTCACGTGATTTTCAAGAAAACTCGATATCTTCTAGTTGGGAACAGTCAAAACCTGGACCTTATCCACAAATCCCAAACATTACAGAATTCCAGGGGGAGGCTTTAGCCATATTGCTATGGCAACCAAAGAGGCCAAATTGATAAGGAAGAATGCCAGCCCAATCCCTGGCACATAAACATCCCCTCTACTAGCTGATGAGTGATGACTCTAAATTTTTAGCTAACTGTAGTGTTCGCTGAATCAAAATTTATAAAAAAACAAGTGATTTTCAAGAAAACTCGATACCTTCTAGTAGGAGAATCAGTCCAAAGCCCTGTCTTCCTAGCTCTGGGTGGTGCTAAGGGTTCCTAAAATTTTATTTTTAATTTTTTCACACATAAGGAATATGCGATTACCCTTTCTGGAGAGAAACTACGGTCGTTATCATTAGGCGAAAACATTATTGTGTTCTAATAATTAAAAAACATATTCGATTCCAAAGGACGTCTTTCAAATTTTTGTTGACATCCGTTGCTAGACGACCGAAAATTGACAACAGATTTTGACCTTGATTAAAATCGCACCTTATCACTTATCACACCTCAATGAATGACGTCAGAATGAAATGTTTATTTATTTAAATTCGCATAATTTTTACATTTTTGAAGCACTATTAGGTGATGAAACGTAATACCATACGAGTTATAATATATTTGGTCCCTATTTTATTGAAAAGGAGGCGGCGTTTCAGTTTATTTAAATTTTGGTGGCAGGAGGTTTCATCGTTGTTATCAAAAGTTAACCTTCTTGAGTTTTGACTTTTCTTCGAGTAAAATTTGGTCAAAAGCGTTCAACGTTTTTTGTTTTCTTAACTTTTAGTTTGTTTTTATAAAATCACACTTCAGTCTAAAAAGCACACTTTATAGATCTTTATTTCATGCATATTTTTATTTAAATACTTAAATGAAATGTCGGCCGACTTTTTGGAACCTTCGGAATCGGCGACGACCTTATGTAGTTTAAAATTAAACCGCCTCTATTAATATTGGCCTATGGTTTAAATATCGGGTGGAAAAATGTCGAATCCGTGCTATTGTTTTAAGCCGAGATGGATGGACATGTACAACGCGACCTGGGCTGCTGAGAGGATCGACAATATCGCAACGAGGGAAGGCGCTCAGCTTCTTTACGACAGCCTCTTGGCCAATAAAGTAAGCAAAAAATAAACTTTTGGTTTTCTACGTTGAAATTTTTAGGAATTGGTCACGCTGCCAGTTGCACAGCCTGTTTTTAACCGCCAGACCGAATATACTGCGAGCTACACGTTTGGCGAGTTGGAACAGCATGTCCTTACTCTGCTCCAGACACAGCGGAAACTCGCCAAAAGCTCAAGGAGCGAGTCCACTTACTGTATCATCCTAAACCAAAGGCTTACCCTTCTCAAACGGATCCTTTATGCATTCGCCAACGTCAAATATGACCAGGTATCCTTTTTCCATGTTCGCAATTATGTTTTGAGTTTAAATGGCATTATTTTGACAAAACACTGGTCAATTTTTTAGAAATTAACCACATGCTTTTCATGTTTTACTTGCCAGGTGTCAAAAAATCCGTCTGTTCAATTGGTGGTTTTGCTTCATTCTATGTAATCATGGAACCTACAAAAAGATCTTTGGAAATGCGGTAGCATATGCCCCACTAAGCAAAATCCCGAATCTTTATGGTACCAAGACTATGGGACATGATGAAACCTAAAAAAAATTCTTCCTTACCATATTTCCTGCTGGATCCCTTGTATAGATCCTTGTTCATAATACTTACATTTTTGAGCTATTCAATATGTTGCAGAAAAATGTTTAAAATAAAGCTTTATACCAGAGGTTCCCAAACTTTTTCACAGTGCGCCCCCCTTTTAAACAAATGAAAACCTGTGCCCCCCCCCCCAAAAAAAAGTTTTGAATGTTAATTTTGAGGCTTTTGAAGAAAATTGGGGTTTTAAAAATGTAGATTTTGAGGTTTTGACAAAATAAATTGCCCTTAAAACGCCTATTCTGAAGTTTTTTGACAAAAAATCGGCTCTTAAAACCATGATTTTGAGGTTTTTGACAGAAAAAATTACTCTTTGACGTTGATTTTAAGGTTTTTTTTTAATACGAAATTTGGCTTAGAGGTTTTTGACGAAAATTTGGCTCTTAAAATCTTGATTTTGAGATTTTTGACGAAAAAGGCTCTAAAAACTGATTAAGAGGTTTTTGGACGTAAATAAGGCTTTGAAAATGTTGATTTTTACGTTTTGGCCGTTGAAACCTTGATTTTGAGGTTTTTTGACGAAAATTGGGCTTTACAATTAATGTTGATTTTGAGTTTTTGGACGAAAATTCGTTTATACAAATGTTGACATTGAGGTTTTTGACGAAAATTTGGCTGTTAAAACCTTGATTTTGAGATTTTCGACGAGAAAAATGCTCTTAAAACTTTGATGATGAGGTTTTTGGACGAAAATTGGGCTTTACCAATGTTGATTTTGAGGTTTTTGACAAAAAATTGGCTCTTATAATGTAAATTTTAAGGTTTTTGATGAAAAATAGCCCCAAAATATGCTCAGAAAGAAAATAAAAAAAAACTAAATTTTTGGGGATATTTGACAAAAAAAAAAAAAAAAAAACGAGCCTGCCCACGCCCCCCAGTTTGGGAACCACATGCTTTATACGCTATCATGTATTAAGTATCTTGTAGTAAAGGTACAAAATCAATCAACAAAATCTCACTGAAAAGTGAAATGAGGCCTAATTTTTTATATTTTCAACACTGGCATCTCCTAGTCCTAAAATCTCACCAACCCAAATAGATTAACACCCCTAGATGACTCAGATCATAGGGCTCTTAAATTCTGGATGAATTGAAACATTTTTTTTAGGTGCAAGAGACCGTTTGTTGCAACTGTGAAAACAACCAAGAAATCATCACTCAACGATCCCAAATGTCAGGTTCGGAAGCTTTGGTCGAAGTTGCCGTCAGATCTGGTCTCTCGCTCTTTTTCGCTTTGCTTAGGCAAAGCTGGCAGTTTTCACAAATGCCTGGTAAAATTGCTTGTATTAAAAAATATTTTAAAATTTGTCTGTTTTTCAAAAGGGGGACCAAAGACATCTTTATGTAGCGACGTTTTAAAAACTGCCTTAGAAGTTGTCAAATCACTGCCTGCTCTTTCACTAGCCAATACGAATCGCCTATCACCGTTAGGCATAGAAACTCTCACAAGCGTCTGCAGTTTTTTGACTGTAGTCGCTGATCCTTCATCGGAAGCTACAACTGAAGGTAATAAATTAAATTGAATGTAATTTAATTATAAATTTGGTTAGATCGACAATTAGCGAGTGAGCTCCTTTTGATAATTGCGATACAGAGAGGTTCTCTTTCATATCTTCTCGAATGGATTTCAATGGCGCTCAAATGCTCAGGAAACCTGGGAGTGATCGATAAAGAGTTTTTCAAATCTGCGGTCTGTATTATGACATCTCCGGTTTGCCTCCCTTTAAAAGACAACGAGAAAGTTATTCCGTTGTACAAAGCTGCCATTATGCTCATGCAAATTGTAATGTTCATTGTATTTGAAAGCTTTTATGAAAGTTTTTGCTTTTAAGGTTGTAACTCTTGCTACTGATTATTCAAGAAATTATGGAACAGCTTCGGACTCTCAAAGCGATGAGTCGAGAGTTGTCTACATTTGGGGTAGCAACTCGTCGAATCAGCTTGCTGAAGAAAAGTCTGACACTATTCTGGTTTCGAAGCCTAAAAAATCTCCAGTTTTTACGAATGTCAAACAGGTAACTTATGATTGATACAAATTGGGTCAAGGAGGGTAGCGAAGGTGATGAGTGAGTGGGGGAGGGTCAAGGAGGGTAGTAAAGGTGATGAGTGAGTTGGGGGAGGGTAAAGGAGGGTAGTAAAGGTGATGAGTGAGTGGGAGGAGCATCAAGGAGGGTAGGGAAGGTGATGAGTGAGTGAGGGAGGGTCAAGAAGGGTAGTAAAGGCGATGGGTGAGAGGGGGGAGGGTCAAGGAGGGTAGTGAAGTTGATGAGTGAGTAGGAGGAGGGTAGAGAAGTGATGAGTGAGTGGGGGAGGGTCAAAGAGGTTAGGGAAGGTGATGGGTAGTGGAAGCTTGTGTCGATTACGGGGAAGTTCTGGGAGGCTGGGGTATGTGGAGGGGTGTTAGGTAATTGTGGAGAGGTCTGTAGAGCCCTAAATCTGGGAAAGTTCCTTCATACCAGCACTTGTTTTTTGCTTTAATCAGATAATTTCTTTTAGATTGAAGCGGGCCAGCATTGCACTTTTGTCGTCCATAACAACGGCGATGTGACAGCTTGCGGAAAAGGCACTTACGGACGTCTCGGCCTTGGAGATTCGAGTAGTCAAGCGACCCTCAAAAAGGTCCCGTTTGGCACCAAAATAAAAATGATCGCTTCTTCCAAAGGCGGAGATGGACATTCGCTAGCTTTGTCTGAAAATGGCCAAGTTTACAGCTGGGGAGATGGTTAGTTTTTAATTTGAAGTCATCATCCTTTATTTGATTTTTAGGAGAACACGGGAAACTAGGCCATGCCAATAGTACTACCCAAAGGCAACCGAAAGTCATCGAAGTTCCATTCAAAACGGTCAAAATTGTCTGGGTTAGCGTCGGCTTTCGTCATAGTGCTGCAGTTTCCGATGACGGCTCTTTGTACATGTGGGGGGAAGGAGATCAAGGAAGACTTGGTATATTTAAGCAAAAAGACATTTTTTTCTGTAATGTTCCATAGGTTTGGGCGATCGTCTTGGAAGGAGTGTTCCAACATTGGTACCAGATTTAGCAGGCGTCGGTTCTGTGGCATGTGGCAACTCGCACACTCTTGTTTTATCTTCAAATGGGAAAACCGTCTGGTCCTTTGGTTCAGGGGAAGGTGGAAAACTCGGCCATGGAAATGTCATCGACAAATACAAACCGACCGTCATTGCTGCTCTGCAGAATCTTTGCTTTCGTAAAGTTGTGGCAGGAAATTATTTTTCTCTGGCACTTACAAACAGTGGTACGGTGCTTGCCTGGGGATCGGGTGATTGCCTTGGATTAGGTGGTGGATATGAAGAAATCTGCTTGTATCCTGAGACCATTGGTACATTAGCTGCAATGCATGTAGTCGATATTGCTGCCGGAGAAAACCACTGTCTAGCAGTCACCAATGATGGAAACGTTTATGCCTGGGGTATGAACACTTTCGGCCAATGCGGCCTTGGTATGACAACCTCACCAATAAGCAGACCACAATTAGTCGTCGGCCTCGAAGGACTTAGCGTCAATCTCGTTTCTGCAGGGACTTCGCACAGCGTCGCTTGGTCCAATCCTTTCCGAAAAGAGTAAGTCAGTTCAAAATTTGGCCATCAAAAACATCATTTTTAGGTCTCAAAATGACCCCAACTGCGAATTAGCCTGGCATTGCACATTCTGCGTCGAACTACGAGAAAGCACATTTTCCCTCATTTTATCGTTTCTTCAAAAATACTGCAGCTCATTCGGCGGAGATGTTCAACCTCCATTTTCAAACCATGAGTAATTCAAAAACAACTTATTTACTAATTTACTTATTAATTTTTCAGAGAACATGAACAATTTGCAGCCTTAAGCTTGCGACTTCTTTGTTCGCATTTATCGCTGACCCAATCGGTGAAAACGCTACATCAGTGCGTCTATGGCAACCAGGCTGAGCCGATCTGCCAATATTTGTTCAAGCTTGTTGACCTCCCGACGCCCAAATCGATATCCTACCTTGTAACCGAATGTTTAGCCGTCGGTGCTTCTCCTTTGCTCCCTCCTCTAAGAAAAAGACTTGAAATTTTACATTCTTTGCTTTCTCTCGGTACAAATCTAACAAAAGGGCAGGTAACGAGTCATTTCAAACTATTTATTCAATCTAATATAATTTTAGAAAATGCTATTAGACATAATAGTATCAAGTCTTGAAGAACGAAGCCAGCTCCGATTGCTCATCGTCCAGTGTGGCTCCAAAGAAAGCGAAAATCAAACTCAAAAATCAGATTCCAAACTAATAGAAGACCTTTTAGAAACACTCCTTCAAAATTTGTTCTCCCAAACAGTAATATAATAAATTTTTAAAAAATTATCTAATTTTTCTTTTTAGCTTGATCTTCTTGATATGATAGAAAGTCAGTTGGAAAAAGGCGATTTTTCAGATTCGATGTGGAGGCTCAAATTGAATGTAAAATGTAAAGTTTTAAACCTTCAAGATCTTTTGACTTCGTTGCACACCCATCTTTTGTCCAACGCATCCACTAATACGGATAATTTGGTATTATTTCATTGGAATTCAATTTTTTTACTAAATCATTTTTAGCTGCATGGATCATCTAAATTGTTGCAAAATCATATTAAAATGCTTTTACCACTAGCTGGGAAGCTTTTTGTCAGGATGTCTACTATTGTGAAATCTTATGGGAGTCATTCTGATCGTTTGTGTGGTATGTCTTTTATTTGTTTTATTGTTGATTGTTGTTTTTAGATGTTTTGTATGGGTCGTTGGCTGGATTTTTGTTGTCGAATTTGGTCCATTCGTTGCTCATTTTTCCCATCAACTTTATTCAGCCGTTGCTTTCCGATTTGATCAGTTTGCTTTTGCCGCTGGATAAATTCAATCGGCTTCTTCCTTTCGATCATGACGATTCAGAAGCGAATACACCGACAGCTAGCGATCCGAATCCGAGGAATTCTTGGGTTTGGGCCATCGATTTGGAACGAGCGTGCGGCCTTGTGGTTGGTCAATGTTTCGGTGGGATGCTCTCCGGTCCACCTTTGAGCTCTCAGGAAAAAGAAACTCTGATTTGGCTCAACAAAAGCCTTTTCCATTATGGCCTCGAAGAACTTTCAAACACCTACGACATAAGTAAAATAACAAAAATTAAAATTTCCATAAAATTTTTTTTAGGAAGCATCATCGATATTTTCACATCAATCGAAAACGAATATAAACAAGTCAAACCATACGAGCTTTATGACAAATATATGGAAACAATCGGCTTAAAAGAATCCCATTTTCTTCGCGACATTTTTTCTGATGAAGACAAAGGTTTGATTCATCAAAAAAACTTTTAAAAAATAAATTTTATTTAAAGGTTATCTCCATTTTTCTGAAAAAGAGATTGAAAATGATAAACTTCTGTGTAGCCTTCGAGAATATGCGTCTTCTGTCGATTTAGGAAATATTCTTGACAACATTCCTTTGATTACTGTGACCAGAATATTTCTGTTATGTCTGATCAAGCATACAGGAGTCAATCCATATAAAACGTAATTTCATTATTAGCTTAGTTCTAAACTAAATTGGACTTTTTAGTGGTATTTGGAATGATCATGCTATGCTTGAGTTGTACAGGACGGCTCTTCGCCTCCGCTGTACTCTTCTTTGCTACGACAAAGAAAACGAAGACGAGCAGAACATCGATTTTATGAATTTAGGAGAAGACAAGTTTAAAAAAATTTGCCGCCAGCTTGAAGACCGATGTATCTTCCTTTTGGTCGCCGTCCGAGGTCCTGATTCTCGTCCATGGTTTGACAAACTGGAAGAAAAATGCCATCATGAAAGCAGCGTTTTTGTGTCAAGGTTGTAATTTTATAATAAAATATAATCTATTCCAAGATTCAGGACCAACGATGAATTCCGTGGAACGCCATGCAAACTTCACGAACTATGCGATTTGACGATGAATTTTGTTTTGGGAATGTGCAAAGATAAATATTTGGCTATTGGCATGGATGAAGGAAGCTCGACAGGCGTTTCTTTATTATTTAGCGCCATGTCGATGCAACAAGAAAGAGCTGAGGTTTGTCATTTTTTATCCTTTTTTTAACTAAAAATTGTATTTTTTTTTCCTCCCCAAAATTCTAACTTTGGTAAGTTAGTGTTTGTGGAGAGATTTGTAGAGCATCAACTTTTTGAGAAAGTTCGAGTTATGGGGTGTTTTTTATTTATTATTAATAATAAATTTTTAGATTCGATTGAATGCTCTTCATCAAATTCTTGAGCTTCTGAAAACATGCAAGGACAACGAAGATGAGGCTGAAAGCTCAGGGACAACTTTATTGAATTGTGTACACGAACATTTATTGAGTGGTTGCTTTGGTCTTTGTGATGAACTTCCATGTCAGCAACTCTATGACTATTTGGACAACATCCGTGCAGCCCTTCCTTCGGTCAAAGAAGAAGTTATTACAGCCATGCATTCAATTTATACTATCATGATCTCATCTATAAAACAAAGGCTTCAAAATGGAGATGATCGTTAGTATCACAATAATGGAATCATTTCTTATTATATTTTTTTAGTTAAATCTCAAAAGCTTCAGACTTTAACCTTATATACTTTAAGCGTAAAGTATTTTCCTGAAGATCTAGCACAAATTGTTGCTTGCGACCTTCTTCCTGCTTTGGTAGAAATCGCCATTGTTGATCCAAATAGTACATTGTCGAAAGCAAGCATCAATTTAATCCGCATCATTGCTATTTCGACCACGTAAGTTATCTTTTCTTGTTTGCTGAAAACTTTAAGTTTTTTGTAGGATTCATGCTGAAGTTTTGGACTCGACTGTGATAAACAACGTTATTAATGTTTTGCACACATATTTGGAAAATATTGTGAAACTTTTGAGCCCTTGTGTTGACTCTAGTCCTGAAATGTGTTCCGTTTTCGGTGATATTAAAGAGATCGAGTATCATCTGAGCGATCTTCTTATTT
Source organism: Orius laevigatus (assembly GCA_018703685.1). Lineage (NCBI taxonomy): Eukaryota > Metazoa > Arthropoda > Insecta > Hemiptera > Anthocoridae > Orius > Orius laevigatus. The sequence continues at coordinate 35,458 of JAGWEN010000250.1, forward strand.
TGGTGGTGAGTATGTGCAGCTCGCCGAGGATTCGAGATGTTTTAAGTGCAAGTTCGTGGACTGGAGCTCTTCTCGCATTGTTGAATGTGAGCAGGTCGGGGCATTCGTACCTTTCGGTTCTAAAACCTCGTCTTTTGATATTGGAGCTTCTTCAAAAGTTGCTACCTTCGCAGACTGCAACTCAAGAAGACAAAGAACAAGTAAACTAATTAATTTTTATGGTTATTGATTGTCTTTTGAAGGTCGTAAGGGTACTTTTTCGTCAACTTTCGGCCAATATGTGGGTCATACCTCAAACTCTAGCTGAACGTCAGGCATATTTGAAAGAAGTCGATTTGGACATTCATTTGGTCAAATTGACCAGTCCAAGTAAGTTTCAAAAAAATAATTTTCTTTTAACTTTTGTTTACAGTGGTTTCTACAGTCATGAATAGCGTAAATGAAGAAAATTTGATGATGTTGGAAATCGGTTTTGATCCGGAAAAATGTATGTGCTGCACCGTGGATAATAAGAACGTACTTTTTCATGGGAAAGGTGGACGTGGTTATGGACTTGGAAATATTTCGTTTACCTCGGGGTGCTATCAGTGGAAATTTACGATTTTGAAAGAGCATAAAGGAAATGAAGGAACATGTATTGGGCTCGCCAAATGGCCTTTTCAAGACTACAGCCATAGGACGACCAAAGAAATGTGGCTTTATCGTGCTTACAGGTAATATATTCAATTTAAACTTTCTCAAAATTGAATCTACGTTTCTGGGAAGGGGTCAAGAAGAACCCTTAGTATTTAGTATTTGTGAAGAGTTTGTTCTTAAGAACCTCGAATTTTTGAGAAAGTTGGAATAATGGATTCATCCTCCATTTCACATTTTAATGTAGTTTCAATCTCTTTTTAGTGGAAATCTTTATCATGGTGGAGAACTTCGCTTAACTTTGCCCTCCTTTACTCAAGGAGATGAAATCACAACAGTCCTCGATATGGATGCCAGGACATTAAGTTTCGGAAAAAACGGCGACGAGCCGATTATCGCATTTCAAGATTTGGATCCTTCTGTTCCTCTTTATCCCTGCGTAATCTTTTACAGCACCAATCCCGGTGAAAAGGTATATTTGTGGTTTGTTGGTTTTCCAATTTATTGTTGTTTAAAGGTCAAAATAAGTGATATGAAAGTGAGTGGAGCACCAAGAGAATTATTGGCTGGAGATCCTCAATGTTCACCTGTCCCTGTTCTTATGGCTGAAGCATACATAACTCTTATCAGGACACTTCATAATACAGAATACTGGGGATCACAGGTAAAAATGAATTAAATTCTGGTTTTTTGATTGTCTTTTTGTAGGTCAACGAGTGCCTGATTGAAAGGTTAAATCAAACCAAAGATTTACTTCCTGATTTGCCTTTGAGTCCAGAAGAGCCAAAAGATGATTCTTCTAATTCACTTGAAAAGGAAGAAGTTAAAGAAATCGACCTTGACCAATTGTGTAAAGAAGTATGGCCTGCTTTGGCTGTTATTGGAGGTTTAGATCATGGTTTACGAGTCGGAGGGTCTTGTTTGCATAAACAGTCTGGCAGGAAGGCTTCAATTTTGGGGTCTTTAAAGCAGGGGATGACCAATGTCAAGGTGATGTGGCACGATGCTGAGTATACAGTGAGCGATTGTCCGTTGGCAAGTTTGGAACCATTCGAAGAAGTCCCTTTCAATACGAATGCTTTGCCTGAAATATCGTCCGATATCTGGATGTACCTCGCCCGCCTCAGCGGCTTCACATCAGAACTCGAGTTTCCAGACTACGTCCTCTCTAAAGAAGAGGAAGAAGTCATCTCTCAGTCGATCGCCGACGAAGAAGAGACAAAACAAAACAAAATCTTTTCTCATTCTGTCGAAATCCTTTCCAATCAAATGGTCACCAGTATAATCGGCGAAGTGACTCGTGGAGCTGCTGAACTAACTCCGCAGAATTCCGAAGATTTGGAAGAGCAGAAAAAAGCTTTGGATATTCGCATGGCTGCCAGATTGGCTGTCAATAGTAAACTTTTAGAATGCGAAGGAAAAACGTTACGCCTTTCAATCATCCAGCTTGGAGCTATGAAAACAATAGCTACTTTCGTAGCTTGTAATAAATACATAGAAATCCTTCTTGATCCAACTTCAGGACCTAAAATTTCACCAAAAGATGAGGTAACCTTCAATGCTAGATTTTTTTTTCACTAATTCTTTGTTTTTTCATCAGGGATTAGAGGAATTAGTCAAAAAAGAAGCATTGATCGAACAAGATGAAACGTTGAAAGAGACGCTCCATTTTGTTCTGCGATGTTTCGTTGAAAGATGTATAGAAAGATGCGTGCAACCTTGGCTGAGCAACATTAAAGATCTTGAACGGGTCCTCAGTGTCATTCATTCTTCATACATCAAAGCTAATGCTGAACATCATCATCGAGTCCCTCAATTGGAAGCGAGAGTAAAAGCGTTGGGAAATGTCCAGCGATACAATGCTTATTCATCAACTCGTCTTGAGCCTTCTGTAATTAAATTTAGGTTTAAAAATTTAAATTATTTCTTTTTTAGCCACCAGCGGAACATAATCAGCCGTCAACTTCGCAAGGAAGGCTTGAAAGGCTGCAGAATGCATGCCGGAATTATTGGAAGTTTCCGCCTACTAAAGTTCCAGTTTTGCCGTATCTTTCATTGGAGAGTAAATATTCGCCGTCGCAGCATGTTTTGAGGTCACCGCCTTCGCCTCCTCAGGTCCCGGTTGTGACACCATTGTTGGACATGGGATTCTCAATTCGTCATATCAAAAAAGCGCTGCATGCTACTGGCCATACTGGTTTATTTAATGCTGCTTCGATAAACCAGCTTGCTACGTGGATGTTGGAAAACCCGACGATCGAAAGCGACATTCTGACAGACGCTGCGAGTTCTTCGACTGCGGAACCTGCTGCAGAACAGCGAAGCAACCTTTGTTTGTGGGAAAGGGAAATCGACCCGCTTCACCACAGGAGGTGCCTTGCACCACGCAGGACACGTCAATGTTCTGACATACGAAGCTATTTAATCGACCGTGCAGGTAAAACAATTCATTTTTCCAATTTTTGACTTCCATTTTAGTGAGCACATTAGACAGATACAGAGAACGTGAACATGTCAGAGGTGAGGCACAACCTTTGTGTTCGCAGAGCACTCAAACTCTTGCGGATATCGCCGTCAATTCTCTTTCATATTCAAGCGTAAGTTCACATCCATGCAAATCCCTCAACTTTTGATTCTTCAGCTTTCTGCTGCTAGCGGAGGTCAATGTGGTCTTTGTAAACGAAGTTATTCTCAACTAGCGAATCACATGCTTTCAAGCCATCCAGGATGTCGCATGACATGGAACTCAAGCATATGCGGAAAAGTCTACGGTTTGTACAATCATAAAATTTGGGGGAAAGTAGGGGAAGGTTAGGGGGAGGTGGGGAAGAGGTGATGGTTGGAGTGAGGGCGAGGAGGGATATCGGGGCTAGGATAGGTAGGGTAGGTGATTGCTAGGATCAGGGAGGGTAGGTGGTTGCCAGGAAAAGGGAAGGTAAGTGGTTGCTAGGATCAGGGAAGGTAAGGGGTTGCTAGGATCTGGGAGGGTAGGTGGTTGCTAGGATCAGGGACGGTAGGTGGTTGCTAAGATCAGGGAGGGTAGGTGGTTGCTAGGATCAGGGAGGGTAGGTGGTTGCCAGGAAAAGGGAAGGTAAGTGGTTGCTAGGATCAGGGAAGGAAGGGGGTTGCTAGGATCAGGGAAGGTAGGGGGTTGCTAGGATCAGGGAGGGTAGGTGGTTGCTAGGATCAGGGAAGGTAGGTGGTTGCTAGGATCAGGGAGGGTAGGTGGTTGCTAGGATCAGGGAGGCTAGGTGGTTGCCAGGAAAAGGGAAGGTAAGTGGTTGCTAGGATCAGGGAAGGAAGGGTGCTAGGATAAGGGAGGGTAGGTGATTGCTAGGATCAGGGAGGGCAGGTGGTTGCTAGGATCAGGGAAGGTAGGTGGTTGCTAGGATAAGGGAGGGTAGGTGATTGCTAGGATCAGGGAGGGTTCTTCCTCCATAACTACCTGACCTGACCTTTCATTTTTTTTTAACTTTTTTTTCAGGAAATGAATATATTTTGTGTATGGATTGTCAAGACATGTATCGAGGTTTGATTGAAGAACGAGTTCAAAATAGCGACTCGCAACTCCCAAGTCCTAATTTAATGACCGATCTAGACCCCTCATTTGGTAAATTTTTTAAAATTTGTTTCATTTACTTAAATTGTATTTCTAGATGATTCTTCATATTTTGAGGGCCCTCTCGATATGCTAAAATTGGAAGAGTTATGTGAAGAGTTTAGCAATATTAGTCTTAATACAATTCCTGAACCTGTTTCTTTCTCATTTCCTGACCCTCTAGGTTCTTGTTTTATTCCATCAATAACGGTCTCGAAACCTACTTCTTGTAAGAAAATCCAAAAGTTTAAATTATTATTAATAATTAATTTTAGCGACTAATATTTTGGGGGTTCAAAGCGATACTCCGTTAGGGGAGCAGGCTGCGACTTTGACCACGAGCAAAGATCGGATTGATATTTTAAGGAAAATAACGAAACTGACACAAACTGCGATTTCTCGTACGGTTGTCATGGATGCTCTTAACCATTTGACAAACAGCGGCGAGAATATGAATTTGTCCTACGGTTTGGCAGCCATCGGTTTGATCGACGTAAGGAAAGTTGTCCGTTTGATGACTCTCATGGCATCCACTCAATCGAAATCTCTTCCTAATTTAAGTGCTGCCATCGCATCGATTATCTCCAACGACCAATCCGCCAGCAAACTTGTCATCTTCATGTGTGCCCAAGTAATTGAAAATTCTGCTAAAAAACAATATAACTCACCTATTTTCTAGGAACTTCTAACAATCGCGATCAAAGGGAAAGGGATCATATCAAGCTTAAATAATGCATTCGTTGTGACACAATCTCTTGTAGAAATGCTAACATCTCAAGGAGGATCACTTTTCAAAGGCAAAGGAAAAGGTATTTTGTTGCCTTTTTGTTTAAACATGTTAATTTTGGTTTTAGATGAAGACAAAATACCAGGAAGCCCTGTTGATAACAAGTCATTGAGTCCACTCGTGCTTGCAAATGCATTGGCTGCTTGTGTTCTTTCCAACAAACTTGGTTCAGTACATAGACAATGGGCTGCTCAACAATTAGTAAGATGACAAAATTAAGCTATAAATTACGGAAATTTTTTTTTAGGTTGTGTGCCTTTCTATGAAAAGTTCGTTTCTTCCGAATCATATATTGGAAACGTTGAATATGGCTGATTTGACTGGAGTTCTTCCTAAAAGCAATGTATGCTTTGCTCAGGGTCATGATAATAGAATAAGCTGTTTGGCATGGCCTCGTTTTCAGCATGATCTACTTGCATCAAGGTAAGTTTTTTACTGGGATTGGGAAGGTTCCCTCCCTTGGGTGTGGTCGAAAAAAATATTTTTACACCCAAAAACTGACTTCAGATTGGTATTTTTCACCCTTTAAACCATCAAAAACCAGAGTTTGAATGAAATCAAAAAATGAAAATTTTTCGTCGTTGGGCTGGTAGTTGGAACCCTGATTATGATTTTTTTCTCTTTTGGCTGAACAAATAATTCTAAAATGGGCTTAAAATGTTTCAGTGGGTTCGATAGCACAGTAAGGCTATGGTGTCCGGAATCTGGATCTCTGGAACAAACACTAATTTACAGAAAATCAATGAACGTTTACGGTAGCGAACTCCACGGTGAAGTCATCTCAAACCTTTGCTGGTCTGGAAGTGGAAGCTGTTTGGCCGCTTCCATGGAAAACTCGCTCAACATCTGGTGCCTCAATGGTGCAAACTTTATCATGTTAGACCCAAAATTAATTTATGTTTACAGGAGATGGAAAAGTAAACGGCGATTGCTATATTGATAGCGATTCTGATTGGATAACGTCCCTTTGTTGGCCCTCAACTTACATAGAAAACGAAGACGAACGTCTTCTCATCGGATGCATCAACGGAACCGTTTCAATGGTCACCGTCAACCGCAATGCATTCAATAAAATAGAACTCGTCAATTTTTCACAACCCAATGGTATTATTCTTCATTAGATGCCCATTTTTAATTCTGTTTTACAGCATCCGTCATCAATATTGTCAGCCTAGATAGCTATTTCGCGATCGCATTTTCAGACGGTTCCATCAGAATTGGATACAGAAATGATATGCAACGATGTTCCACTGTGCAAGCTCATTCTGTAAGTTTATATTTCTTCATAAAATAAAAATCTAACTTTTTTTTTAGACATCAATAAGTTCTATTCAATGGAGCCCGGATGAAAGCTTACTGGCTTCATGTTCAAGCCAAGATAAAAACTGTAAAATTTTCATTCTTTCCAAAAAAGAATGGACGTCTTTTCTCGATTTGCCGCATAGCCACGATCCTTTGACTTTGACCTGGTCGCCTGTCATTGGTAACTTGATCTAAATATGAACCAAATTTGACTTTTGTTAGGAAATGGTGATCGGCCGTATCTTCTTTGTGTGGGAACTTCGACTGGCATCATTTATGTTTGGCAAGTGCCAAAACGTGGCATCACTGTAGGTCATGCTTTGATCCATACACTTCAAGGCCATCTCTACAACCCTGTCACTACTCTATCCATCGACCCTACTGGCTTCATTCTTGCTTCTGGTAATATTTTATTATTAAGTATGCAAATTTAAGTTTGGTTTAGGTTGTGGACGAGGAAGCAGCGGTGTGCTCAATTTATGGTCACTTAATGACGGATGCGTTATTCAGACTCATACGGGTGCTGGAGGTGTTCAAGCCGTAGCATGGATGCAAAATGGCGACTTAGCCGTTGCTTTCAACAGATCAAAAGTAAATTTTCAACCAATCAATTTTTTTTCTACATAATTTTTTAGGACGTGAATCTTCTCAAGTATTGCAAAAAATCGTTAATTTTGCCTGTTAGTCGCCAAAATTTGATGAAGCGAGGAATATTTGGATTGCATTCGGCACCATGTCTTGTCACATTGATTGAAAATCTTCCTTTGCTTCTTTCTAAGCAAAGTGTTTATGAGTCACCTCTTGTCAATAATGGCCAACAGTTGATTTGCAGCGATTACTTCAAATGTTTGGTCGCTCTGACTTTATCATTGTCGCTGGATACTGTTCTTTGTTATGAACGTGGACCTATCAATGACAGCGAATCCAACACTTTAGGTATTAAATTTTTTAAATAAAATTATTAAAACTTAATTTTTTTTAGTATCTGAAAATTTGTGGTTACGTTCGATCAGTTTGGCTGCCAAAGCTGCCGAGTCTCTCGCTTGTAGGACTCAATTCGCACAAGAATTTCTTGCACAAAAGCCGGAAATCGCACAACGTAAGTTTGATGCCAATTTATTGTTTTTTAAATGTAAAATTTTAGCTGAGTATTGGTCTCTTGCTGTTGATAACACATCATGGACGTTAAAAGCCGATGAAGAAATCATTTCTTGGGCGACGACGATGCCACAAGATTGGCAGCTTGGCTCAAGATGCGATGCTTTTCTTTGGGGTAGCGGTCGTCATGGACAATTAGCTGAAATCGGTAAATTTGATTATCAGCTTTTTTTCTTTAATTTGTCTGTAGGTAATGGATCGCACAGACCTGTTTTGGCCGAATCATTTTCGAACGCACAGCAAATTATTTGTGGCCAGAATTGTACGTTTGTTATTCAGTCGAATGGAGTCGTTCTTTCTTGTGGGGAGGGAAGTTATGGTCGTTTAGGCCAAGGGCATGCTGACGATCTTCATTCTTTGAGCGTCATTTCATCCCTTCAAGGTAAATAAAAGTTCCCGAGGGTTTTTTCTGTGCACTATTTGATTTTATCTTGTTTAGGGCCAATATAGAACCTCTTAAAGGCCCTAAACAATATAAAATGGCTTGTATCTGTCTTTTTCATACTCTTTTTTCAGGTTTTGTGATAACTCAATTGGCAACTTCGTGTGGTTCAGATGGTCATAGTTTGGCTTTGGCCGAAAGTGGTGAAGTTTTCTCATGGGGAGATGGCGACTATGGAAAGCTTGGCCATGGAAATAGTGAAAGGCAAAGACGTCCTAGGCAAATTGAAGCACTTCAAGGTGAAGACGTCATCCAAGTCGCATGCGGTTTTAAACACAGCGCCGTCGTCACATCTGACGGAAAACTCTTCGTCTTTGGAAACGGTGACTATGGCCGCCTTGGTGATGGCACAACAAGCAATAAAAAGTTGCCAGAACGTGTCATGGCATTGGCAGACGTCAGAATCGGTCAGGTAGCATGCGGGCTCAATCATACCGTCTGCGTTTCTCAAACTGGAACAATGTGTTGGTCCTTTGGAGACGGCGATTATGGAAAACTTGGCCTTGGAAACACCACAACGTACCACACACCGCAAAAGATAGAAACACTCTATGGACAAGTCATTAAAAAAGTCTGCTGCGGTGCACAATTCACCGTATTTTTAACCACAGAAGGAAGAGTTTTTACTTGTGGAGTCGAACGCCTCATCGGACTACCCGAATGCCGCTATGCATATCATAACCGTCCTCAGTTAGTTTGCATTTTGGGAATACATTTCATCGAAGACATAGCAGTTGGAGCCGAACACACTTTGGTGTTGACCTCAGAAGGATTAGTTTTCGGCTGGGGCAACAATTCTGACGCACAACTCGGCCTTGGTCATTCAGCCCTAACAGTCAAACAGCCTCTTCCCATCCCTATTTTGTCAGACAAAGGAATAAAACAGGTAACCTCAAACTTTAAAAAAAAACAATTTATAATTGTTATCAGATTTCAACTGGAAGATCACATTCTGCTGCATGGACTGTTCCTCCAGTGCCACGACGAAAATCAGGTGTCACTAAAAGTACGCAGTACGGCTTACCTGTTTCGATTCCAACACAATATGGGCACCTACAAAATACACCGATTCCTGCAATCCAAGCTAGGCTGAGTATGCTTCATTTGTTCTCGGATACTTTGTATTCGTGCTGGAGATTTCTTCCACTTTGTGCTGAGGTAATTAGTAAATTTAAATTTTACGTTTAAATATTTGTGTTTGAAGAATGCTCCTTGGTCGAAAACGTTTCCGTATGATTGGTTGGGCTCGCCGATTATTCGTCCGTTGCTTCTTCCTCGGGTTTACACTTTGCCTTTGGTGCGCTGCTTGGGACGGACGATGGTCCAGGGACGGAATTATGGCCCTCAAGTGACCGTAAGCAGGCTGACAGCAACAAAACGATCTTCAAACACCATAGAACCAATTTTTACCCAAATCGCTCGCCAAGTTGTCAAAATGAATGCGTCTGATTTGCGCCTTCCTTCGAGAGCTTGGAAGGTGAAGCTGGTCGGAGAAGGTGCTGATGATGCTGGAGGCGTTTTTGACGATACCATCACTGAAATGTGCGAAGAAATGCTTAATGGGACTGTCCCGTTGCTCATACCGACTCCGAATACAACCAACGATACCGGTTACAGCCGCGATCGCTATTTATTAAATCCATCATTAACCGAACCTCATCATTTACAATGGTTCAAATTTTTGGGTATGTGGAACATCAATCTGAAATCATTTTAATGTGATTTTTAGGCATTTTGTTTGGTGTTGCGGTCAGGACGAAGAAACCTTTGGCCCTACCATTGTCGGCGATAGTTTGGAAACTTTTGGTCAAGGAAACCGTGACGTGGGACGATCTGGAAGAGAATGATGCTTTGTATGCTCAGAGTCTTCGTGGGATTCGTGATATTCACCTTTCTGGTGTGACAGAGGAGACATTTTTTGAGGTCATCCCTCTGGAATGTTTTGAAGGGACGAGCTGGACTGGAAAGATGGTTCCGATCGTTCCTGGTGGAAGAAGCATTCCGTTGACGTTTCAAAATCGTCTTCAGTATGTCGAACAGGCTGTCAACTTCCGCCTTCACGAAATGGACATGCAGGTTTCTGCTGTTCGAGAAGGGATGGCTTGGATCATTCCAGTCCCTCTCCTTTCTTTAGTGACAGCAAGCCATTTTGAACTCCTCGTCTGTGGTCTTCCACACATATCGATCTCCTTATTGAAAAAAATAGTTCGCTACAGAGACCTCGAAGCCGGTTCACCTCTCATACAATGGCTTTGGGCTGCCCTTGAAAGTTTCACTGACGCAGAAAAAGTCTTATTTATGCGCTTCGTATCAGGACGATCACGTCTTCCAGCCAATCTTGCTGACGTTTCACAACGATTTCAGGTAAACTGATATCATTTTGTGCCTTTTTTTTCTCAACATATTTTGCCAGGTGATGAGAGTAGACAGAGCAGCCGATGGACTTCCGACAGCTCAAACATGCTTCTTTCAACTCCGCCTACCTCCTTATTCAAGCCCCGAAATCCTAGCCGAACGTCTCAGGTATGCCATCAATTCTTGCCGATCCATCGACATGGACAATTACATGCTCACCAGAAATCGTGACGCATCCGATGAATTCTCCGACGAATATTAATCGTTTTCCATTTTTTTCCCGTATGACCTTTTTAAACAACTGAATTAAAAAATAATTAGTAGAACTCTATTTAATACAGCATAGACTAATATTTAGAAATCTCTTAATATAAGGAAAATTGCTTCCTGGGGTTTCTAATTTATTTACTCTATGGCAATAAAGATATATAAGTCTGAAGAGTGTAAATAAGTGTTCCACCCGTGCTGTGAGTAAGTTATAATAATGTCGTATGTGATAATTGTCTCAAAAGGCAATTAAAATCTCGTCAAAACCTTTTTATAATCCAAAATTTATGTCGAAGGCCTAAATTACAATTCAGATCCATATAAATTATGTGTTATAAGAAACCCTTTTTTAATTGCTTTATATAAAATATATATTTAAAGTCTTGGGACTGCCTTTGTAAAGATTGAAAGTGTTCTTGACCCCTTATTTCATCTTGGGTTTTTTTTTAAATTAGTAAAATAGTAAAAACACATCTACCGCTGTGTCAAAAACAAGGGGCAGAATCGAGTCACCTTTGGAGAGAGAATCTGATCCTACTGTTGAAGGCTTTTGGTGGCAGCAGTGAATGTGTTAAACATTAGAAGAATATCCGTTTGTGGATTTGTGCAATAAAACTTTTCCTATGGTTTCCTTCAATATTTTTTTCTTTTAAACCTTAATATATTCTTCGTTGGTGCTTTACTGCTGGGCAAATTTTGGACATAGGTAAGCCATTGTCTTGGGGCCCCCTCTAAGTATGTACTTACTGCAAAGCTGGAGTGGGGATTTATGTGTATTTGCCATTACCCCCAAATGACCCCAATCCCCCAACCTTATTCCCCCTGTTTATCCCCCATATCATGCCATTGCCCTTCTCATTAGGTACCCCAACTGTCCCTAATTAACTTCGGAGCTAAAACCATTATATACCCCAACTCGCACCATTGCCCCTTGCCATGACCCCAAATAACCCCAATTAATCTCCCCAACTAGTCCCCCTATTCCCAATAGCAAATATTGTCTCCGTCTCCAATTCTCCGAAGTTTCCTTTTGGTTGAAAACTTAGATTCTACTTTCTTATGGATGCCCCATATCGAAAGTTTCATCAACTTGGAATTTTTTTCCTTCCTATATGACTGGACCAAAACTGTTGGTAACTCAGGTACGACTGGGCTGCAATCTGTTGACAATTTATTTTTCATAGGTTAGTGATAAGAGGTTATGAATTCGCAGTCTCCTTTTGGCCTGTTTATTTTCAGCGACTCGTATAATTCATTCACTAAACATGTAAGTAATTAGTTATTCTTCATTTACGTGCTGATATTTCTATTCTGTTTCTTAATTAAAAGGTGTTTTCCATAAAAAGAATAGGATGAATAATATGAATTTTTAATTAACGCTATATTACATAGTTGATACATTTACATGAAGGAAAAACTTTTTATTTTTTCGTGCTTATGATAAAAAATACGGTGATTTTTTTTATTTTCCTAAAAGCTAATCTATAGTAAGAGTCCTAAACGATCCGTCCATTATGTTCAGAGAATTTTTTTTATCCAAGCGTTTATTGTTGTTGGCGATCCACGGGTTTGTTTTAAACCATTCTCTGTTCTTTTCGACTTTAGCAATCCACGTTTCTGAAAAATGAATAAAATATAAAATGATTTTTTATTTAAATATGAAAAAACCTTTTATTTCAGCAACGGTTCCACCTTTTCCTCCGTATTCTTTAGGCAAGATTTCGATAGGTATGAACTCTTCGAGAGTTTTTGAGTCCGGTTGATGAAAATGTAGCTGGACAAGAAATTCAGTTGAAAAAACTCAAATTAAAAAAAAGCCTCGAGGCAGCCTCGAGAAGCAGCGGATTTCCTCCGGAAAGGCCTTCCCTAAGCCTATTTTTGATGTCCTCATTATCCCCCCCCCCTCCGCCTCAGTAAAATAAAATGGGCCTCCGAGCCCGGAGCCTCCATCGCACTGACCACAAGCTTCAATTCCTCTAGAAATCTGCTAAAGATTTTCATAACCTTAGGAATATTAATCAAGTACATATCAACTCAAACCACTTGATTTTCGCCGCCAAAAGTTCAAATTCTAAAATTAATTTCATCAATGCCCTAAGTAGCTTCTTTTTCGTATGCGGGTTTGATCTGTTGTCAAATGTGAATTCTCAGTTTATGAGCAGCTCCTATAATCGATTTCGACCATCTCCTGCTCTTATTTCCAAAGATGACGAAATTCCATTTAAGTCCCTCAGGAGAGTCCCAGAACCGCTTAGGCGATTTCAACTGTCTTCTACTGTGGTCCTCGGGCAATAATATATTTCCGTCACCATTTCCAACCATCTCAAACTTTCCAGTATCGAAGAAATCACGAAATTCCATTTAGTCCCCTTAGCATGGGTCCCAGAACATCTTCCGTGTTTTGAACCGTTCTTAATACGGTCTGCGGATCATCAGACATTCCCATCACCATTTTCAACCATCTCAAACCTTAAGGTTACAAGAAAATCACGAAATTCCATTTAGGCCCCTTAGACAAGTCCCAGAACCGATTTTGAAATTTGAACTGCTATTAACTATGATCCTCGTCCCCTAGGACTTTCCCGTCACGATTTTTAACCATCTCAAACCTTCAGGTTCCGAGAAAATCACGAAAATGGCCTTTATGCCCTAAGCGAAGTACCAGAACCGCTTTCTCGATTCAAGCCATTTTCAATAGGCTTCTACCTGGTGAAACAAAAGCTCTAAATACCAAGTCTCCTTTAATTCAAACAATCCTAGCTCGAGTTATCGCGTCGGTACATATATAAATATAGTTATAAATATATATATATATATATATATATATATATATATATATATATATATATATATATATATATATATATATATATATATATATCGCCAAGGTTGGGAATGACCTATATTTTCGTGATCAGGAGATCGTCCTGATCACGAATATATAAGCCTCTAAGCCGAAAGCCTCCGTGAGGCCGGCCCCAATAGCCTGCTTTCCTCCGGAAATCCGCTAAAATATTACCATCGCCGCGACTTCCTGCTTGATCAACGGTTTGATGACCATCATCGTCCTGTCTATCAAAGGCGAAACGTTAATGACGTGAATTTGTTTTAATCGAACTGGATGAGCTTCCTAAAAAAAAGTTAGAAAATAAACAAATAAGTAGTTTTTTTTAGGTCGATAAAAAAATGTGCGAGAAAATATTTTGGTTTTTCTAATTAATTTCAACGATCACGTGTCGTGGTTACACGCGTTGAGAAGCCAGAAGAGTTGCCTTTCATGAAATTTCTTTTATTTCACAACCTGTTGATTCAAACGCTTTTAAAAGCACTCTCGTTTTTCAATTTTTAATTTCGAAAGTGGAGCGAGAATCTGGATTTGACGGAATTTTTTTTTTTATCACAAGATTAGTAAACTCGCCCATTATTAAAGTCGGATTTTGTCAATTTTTTTTTATACTTCAAATACTGGTTGTATTAGCTTAAGTGGACCTTTTTCCTTGAGCCTTTTGAGTTTATGAAAAAAGAAAAAAAAAAAGCGTTAAAAAATCAATGAAAAAAGAAAGAAAAAACTTGATGTTGGATCGATTCCAATCATCAGTATTATTTCAATTAATAATGACGTTAAAGTCGTTCAAGAGCAACATGTCAGTCAACCCAAAAAGGAACCAAGTTGCCATGCTAATCGATTCCTCTGAAAAATTAAAATTATTTTAAATCAAGATTTTGGCGTCTTAAACCTTCCAATTTAGGCGATAAAAAATTCAATAAAAATAGTATAAATTGAATTATTTTCATGAAATTCTTTAAAACTATTCGTATTTTCATAAACCCAAATATTCATTTTTGCTGAAAAATTTCCATTTGAGAGAGCTAGAAGGGCCCCAAATTAAACTTCTCTCTTTATTGATATCTTCCAACCTTATTCCTTATACATAACTCTAACCTGTTATTCTTCTTTCTAAAAGCACCAGAATTTATGTCAAATCGTGATTTTAACCTTCAGAAAATGTCGTTGCCTACTTTTCTAAAATCTGCGTTGTTTACCCAAATTTCTCTGATTTTTGTATTGTTGTGTTGAAAATTTGCCTTGTTAACGCCAAAATAGTTTCGATATTGTTGAAATTTAGGACAAAAACATGCTGGAGACCCGAGTTTGAGGGTTAGAATAACGATTTATGTATAAATCCCTTCATCTTCCCGCAAAATCTGCTTGTGGGGCTAAACATTTTCGAGTTAACAATGCCTCTCTCTCGGTCGCTAAGAGTCGAGTAATAAAATTGTATAAGGGCCCGTTGTCTGGTTCTCACTAAGTCCCCTAATGAGCCCATTACCGGGCTTAGGGAAACCCTTCGCCCCCCTCTCATGGGACACCCGCATTGGACAATTTAATTTCAACACATTTTTTATCACGATATAAAAACAACATAAAAGGAAAATTAATAAAAAAGAATTCAATATTTTGAAATGGACTTTGGGCGGGTAATGGAAGTCGGGGGCGAAAAAGAGAGGAAAAAGTGGGTTCTATTATCTAATATTGGTTTCCGATGTGGCGATGTAAAAAGGCTGAAATGGAGAAGGAGGCGCGGGAGAAAAGTATTGCCGATATTCTTTTACCTGAGTGTATTGCATGTATTTCCTAAGCGAAGGCAAATGGAGCTTTGTAAGGTGCCTAAAAGAATACCCTCTCATATCGAATATTATGATCTCTCCTTTCGGTATCGTAGTCTCGGTCTTGACTCGAGTGTCCCCGACGAGGAAAAAACCCTTCACGTAATCGTTGAATATAAATTTGTCCGGATCGGGATCGGCGAGTCTGTACAGGAAGCATTTGTAACCCTCCGGCGTGAATTCGGGCAGAGGGAGAAGGTCACTGCAATTGAAAAAAACAAAACAATGAAAAAAAAAATTCATTTAAAAGTTGACAAACATCAAAAAACTTCAAACAGCGTTTTTATCATCCTTCCCACGTGTCAGGATTGCTAGTGTAATTATTTCAGCGATTTTTTTTATCTTAATTTTACTTATTTTATAAAACTGACCTTTAAAAGAGCTTTCTAACAATATTTATCGAGTAAATCTGTGACGAACTAAGGGTGTTCTGAACTTTAAAAAAAGAAAAATCTATTATGAAATTATTCTTAACAAAATAATTTTAAATCAAAAGGTTGACAGATCTTGTTAAAAGTTGGTGAGTTTAGTTCAACTCAAGATTGGTTTTGGATAGAAAGGACTATGAAATAATTTTTTTTTGTGACAAAAATTGACTTTTGAAATAGAATTATTTTTTTCTTACAAAATAAGTTTTTAAAAAATGAGTCCCGCGGCAGCAGGACTAAAGAGGTAGATTTCTTTCAGATGGTTAGATCTCGAAGTTTCTAAAATTCGAAGAAAAATAAAAAATCATCTGTTTCCCGGTAAAAATTCAAAAATTTTCTTTTTTACCTAGATTCAAATCTATTACACCCAGCTGATCCAAACCAACTTTAAATCTTTCTTAGACATCCCCATAACATCACTTCTAAGTTTGAAAGCGATTGGATGAACGGTTTAGGAGATACCCAGTTTAGGCCCTAAGCAAAGTACCAAAACTTCTGGTCCGATTTCAGCCGTTAACGAACTCATAAATTCTATTAGTTTAAAAGCCCTAAATACCGAATTTCATGGTCGTCAAGTAAAAATTACTCAAGTTATCGTGCGAATACATACATATATACATATATACATACATATATACATATATATATATATATAAACTTTTGAGATGAGGGTGGTTTTGGGGTCCAGGGGGTCTGAAATGAAAACCTATCACAAAAATTTTTGATTCTGAGACTACTGCCCCCATTGCAATAGGTAGATTTTCTGAAAGAAATCTACCTAAAATGAAAATATTGGGATTTTGGAAAACCAAAAAAAACAAAAAAAAACAAAGAATTTGAGGTTTTTCATTCAAAAGTTGACAAACAAAAAAACTTCAAACAGCGTTTTAATCATCCTTCCCACGTGTCAGGATTGCTAGTGTAATTATTTAAGAGATTTTTTTCAATCTTAATTTTAATTATTTTATAATTTTACCTGACCTTTAAAAGAGCTTTCTAACAATATTTATCGAGTAAATCTGCGACGAACTAAGGGTGTTCTGAACTTTAAAAAAAGAAAAATCTATTATGAAATTATTCTTAAAAAATTAATTTTAAATCAAAAGGTTGACAGACCTTGTTAAAAGTTGGTGAGTTTAGTTCAACTCAAGATTGGTTTTGGATAGAAAGGACTATGTAATAATTTTTTTTTGTGACAAAAATTGACTTTTGACATAGATTTTTTTTTCTTACAAAATGAGTTTTTTAAAATGAAAATATTGGGATTTTAGAAGAAAAAAAAAAAAACCCAGGAATTTGAGGTTTTTCATAAAATTTAGCCTTTTGACGTGAAATTTGAGAGATTTCAGGCAATCATTGCGGTTGACCAAAAATTGACTTTGATTGTTTTATTCCAAATTCGTCATTTTTTCGCCAATTAAATTTCGCCTGTAAAACTGTTTTATTGTAAAAATTGTTTATGATCCTTTGTTTGTTTCACAGATCACATCACATTTCTTCACCAAAAAAAGTATTCATCCCCATAAAATTCTAAAAAAACTCTATTTGTCTGCATTTCACGTTTGTTTGAACACATCAGTCATCGAAATACTCAAATGACATGGGGATCGTAAATTTGTCCCTCACCCGGTTTGATTTGTGAGGAAAAGAATAAACACGTCCACACTCCACTTTCTCTCTACCTTTTTTAAAAAATATATTAAATGTAGTAGAATAATTTATATTTTAACACGAAAATATTCGACCTTTTCCGACTTTCTTCTATACAACATGTTTTTCTGATTGAACTTTTTTCCATCCGTAATTAGGATGCGATTCGCCGACACATTCGCCTGGAATTTTTTTATTTTTAAAGTTATTCAATCATGAAAAATTAATTAAAATATGAAATTATGAATTTTAATATTATAATCATAAATCAATAATAATCATAAATCAAATGAGGTGTTAATATTTCAATTTGTAAAGCTCTTTTTAAAGCCAGTTTAAAATGTTGGGTGGTAATTGGCAATCAAATGCTTACATGAGATGGAATACTTCTTGGATCTTAGGTTGCAAAGGGTCACGTTCGGTAAAAAATTCAGGAGCATCGGCTCTGAGGCAAAAAAATAAATCCATCGTCGCCTTCGTCTTTTCCAAACTTCGCTCGCAACATGTCAAGAACCTTTTTATCAAATGGTCATCTAAAAAAAAAAAAGTAGTGAAAATTATTCGTGTGACAATGGTTGACGTAGTAGGCCCATTTTATAAAATCACCGTCGACTGATATAAAATCGGTGGCGAGTAGTTTAGGGCTTGTGTGCTGGCCGGGGGTTCGCTCTCCGAATAAGCAATGAAGGAAAGGGCGGGTTGCCGGATTGGGGGCACACGTATCAAACCGTTATAGTCTTCCGGGGCGGAGTGTGCGTTCGTTTTTCTGTAGAAAAAGAAGCGTACGTGTGCGTATGTGTGGGTAACAAAGAGCGCCCGCTTTGCTCTCCCCATCCTCAATAAGGCGTGCAACAAATTCACATCACGGTCAACCCCCCCGGACCTCCCTTTATTTATCGGCCGGCCCAGACGCTTCAAATCACACCCCCCGTACCGCGATGCCTACTTTTGTTCGACCTGATTGCCCATCCCACCCCTCAGTCGCTAATGAGCACCCATTTAGCACATTTTAAGTGCTATTTGATAAAAATTAATTAAAGTTGTCATGGAGATAAAGGACAATATTTTCCATATATCGTGAAAAATCGCATCAGACGACCTTTTTTGATTGCTCCCCCAGTGTGGGAATGTCGCGCTTTACGCATGAAGGCTTTTTATTTGAACCAAATGCATCTCAAATGACAAAACGTTTTTCACCCGATTTGTCCCCTTTTTTCGGTGCAATTTCTCTTTGAAAGTTAAAACAGGAAAAAAATCATTTATTTCGAACACTATGTACCTAGTTCATTCAGAACAGAACAAAGTACGATGAAACGAAATTATGAATTATTAACTTTCAACTTTTCTAATATTCCTAAAAAGGACTTCTTGTAACGAGGAAGTGAGATTACAGGGAGTGAAGAGGGGCAGGTAAACGGACACTTCGTACTGAAAGACGAAACCCGGACGATTCGTACTGTGGCCCGGACACTTCACACGGTCTCGGGATTAAACCCTTTTAATCTCCGTTTCCCAAACTAGGACATTTCGTACGGTCAAAGAGTTGAGCAAGATAAATAGTAAATAATCCAAATATTTATAAAATATGGATAATGGAAAGAATTTACTTGTTTTTCGGCCACGAAAATTTTATTTTTTTGTTAGTCATGGAAAGCATTTCGAACAGGTTAAAGCCCAAGCTTGTCTTGGGAGAATACAGTTATATCATTTTAAGAAAAAATTTAAAGGATATACGATGGAGATGCACAAAAACAAATTGCAGAGGGAAAGTCTCCACGAACTTAGTTAGTCCCGTAAGTACCTACCTATTTATTATTAATTGGAAATTTAATTTATACAATTTAATTAACCAATAAAATAATATTAATTATATTTTTTAATTAGTACGTTGATTTTTTCAACCAAACAAATCATAACCATGAAGGAGACCACAATACAAAACAGGAAGCTGAAGCAGCAAGACAAACCATGAAAATGAAAGCATCGGACTGCTCTTCATCAATGATTTTGTGAAAAACATAGGTACCTAATTTTGTTTCTAGATTGTGATCATGGATTTTGAGTACGCAGCGATGCATGCAGTATCGGAGAGTTTTAAAGACGTTCAAGTAAAGGGTTGCTTTTACCACCTCTGCCAGTCGACATGGCGTAAAATTCAGTCGCTGGGACTGACCCCATCTTACCGATCGGACAAATCAATTATGCTGTTATGTAAACGAATAAACGCACTAGCTTTCCTTAAAGAGGAGGATATCGTAAAAGAAATGGCAAACATGTACGTCACTTATCCAGAATTACTACTACCTCTTTTAAACTACTTCGATGAAACATACATTACTGGACGCGTCCCACCGTCATGCTGGACGGTTGGTGATAGGAACCATCGTACCAATAATTTTTGTGAAGGTATTTCCATAGATTTATTACCTAATATTTTACTCAACTTTTTTCAAGGATGGAACAGCTCTTTCAATAGGCTGGTCGGGACGTCGACACCAAGTTTTTGGAGAGTACTGAAATGCCTCCAAATGGATAGCACAAAGCCAGGAAGCACAGAAAATAAAGCAAAGGATTTACGAACTATTTCGATCGTCCAAAAGTATGATAAAAATATTATTAGTTCGACGGAGGTATTAGACAAGCTAGCGAATGTGGTTGCTCATGGATAGAGCAGTTTTAATAAATTTTGCTTTCTTTATTAAATTTTAGGGAGTTTTTTTCTTTTTACCTGCCAATAGTACGAATTGACATCCTCAGTTTAAAATCGTTACCTGAGCAGAAAAATTGCTACCAGAATTTATACCTGCTAATAGTACGAAATGACACCCCCAACAGTACGAATTGTCCAGCTACAGGAAAAGAACAATAGACCGTACGAAGTGTCCGTGAATCAGAGGGGCAAAATGGCCCTTGTTCTACCATATACAGGGCGTGTCAGCAAGAGTGGACCATCCGATTATCTGCCAGACTTTTGACCTGACGAAAAAAAGTATCGAAGTAAACCTCCCTTAGATTTTAGCCAGGAATCGATTGGAATCAATAAATTTTGGATCTGAATTATAGGGTGTTCCAGAACGACCCTAACTTTGTAATTTGGATATATGTAACTATATAATTGGGAGATTCAGTATATATATTTGTGAGTACTGAGGGTTAACTGCTGCTATCATCTGTAATGAGAAAACTTGAACTAGAAAACCGGACTTTACAATTAGGTATTCAGGCCAATGGCAGAAATCGGGTCATAGAAAAAGAAGGAAAAAAAATCTTACCTATGTCGTCAGGTAAATGAGGTTGTTTTGCAAGCCAACTTCTAATCGTCGCCACATCTGAATCTCCGGACATCCTTCCCCTTAAAAAAGAAACGCTCTATTTAGAAACATAAAATTTTTAAGATCTTCACATGCTTTTTGATCTTCCGACATTTTTTTCCCCATCCTATCATTACAACATGCAACTTTAATTGAAGTCACATCTGCATTGAGTGTAAAAATAATTATACCTAGTGATCTAGCTCTTTTAAAATATTAAAAAAAAAGGTCATTATTTTAGTTTAAAATTCCTTAAAAAATTATTCGAAAAAGGTTGAAGAATGGGAGGCTTTTTTGTGTATATTTATCCTTTGCTTAATCTACATCTCTTTTGCGTCGATAGAATCTTCAATTTTTCTCTCTTTCTTCTCTTTTCTTTTGTTAAAATGCGTTTCACTATTTTTTTTTAAGCGGGCCCAGAGAAGAAAAGCAGAAGCTGATAGGTGCGCCGTGTTACAAATTGAATATGGAAATTTTATTAACTTATTTGCACAAGTTAACAAGCTCCAGAGGCTCAAACCTTCTTTGCCATTACCCTATTTTGATACACCGCTATCGAAATTATTAACGACTTTGAAAAAAAGAGGCTCGTCCTTGAAGATAAAACTAAGAACAGCAGATGATTAACCGTTTTGAGCAATATTTACTCAGTAGAGACATTGACTCTAGGAATTCCCAGGAGGTGGGTTCCCTTACGAGTAAGTTTAGGCCCAACCATTGTTCCCTAGGCGAAGGGTTCCTTCCACTTTATGCCCCTTTATTCAACCCACTACATCAACCTTTTGTTATAAAAAATGGACCTCTCAATCTTTTCACATCTTTGTACTCGTAATAAATAATTGATAAGATTTAAATGCATAACAATGGAAGGATTTTTTCTGTGCTTCGTAAAAAAAAAGGGCATTAAAGAAAGCCAAGTTTTGAGTGTGAAATAAGGGGTGTGCCAGCTAGAGTGTATCAGCCGATTATCTGCCAGAATTTTTACCTGACGAAAAAAAGTATTCAAGTAAACCCCCCTTTTATTTTTGTCAGGAATCGATTAGCATCCATAACTTTTGGATCCGACTAACAGGGTGCTCCAGAACGACCCTTACTTCGTTATTTTAAATACGAACCTTATGTTTTGACGATGGAATTCGATTCTACGCCTAATTTTCAGTAACTTTTACTTAAAACCCTTTTTTGATAGGACCAGACGTTACGGTGTTAAGAGCCACTTAACATGGACCAGCAATTCGTAAACCCGAAACGTTGGTTTGGATGAAGTAAAACTTCCTGGAAACCAAGCTTAAAATCGAATTCTATAGTCAAAACATAGGGTTTGTATTTAAAATAACGAAGTTAGGGTAGCTCTGGTGCACCCTTTATGTCACATCCAAAAGTTATTGATGCCAATCGATTTCTGGCTAAAATCTAAAAATACTTGGATACTTTTTAGGTCAAAATTCTGGTAGATAATAGGCTGGACCACTCTGGTACACCCTGAATATTCAATTATTTGAAAGGTTTTTTGTATTTTGGTGTCATATCCGTGGACTTATTTAAAAAGTATACATCATAAAAAATATTGTAAATTAAAAAAATCCGCTAAAAGCCTAGTGCCACTGACAGCCTCGTTAATTTTTTTAAACTAATGAAAAACGATGCAAGTTTTTCATCCCTTATATTAATGGACACTCACCTGAGAATATTATTAAAGTTTCAATCCTTAAAATCAACTTAGTCCTTTCGGACTTCATACTCGTTAAGAGAGGAAGCATAGAAGGGGATGAAAAGGAAAAGAGGCAGACAAAAGAAAATAAAGTCTCGAAACCGAGATGAGAAGAGGCTATTCAAGCGGAAGTTTAATACTTGCCCTCTTTTGTCTGACCGGCGTTTTTTCTTCCTTTCTCTCCACCCCTAGACATCATTTTTATGTTTTTCGAATCTGCTAATTTTCGAGATAGAACACCGTCCAATTTTTATAGCGAAAAAAGTTAAGTGGAAAAAAAATGTTTTGCAAACTTTTGATATATCGTGATCAACCTTAGAAAAAACCTGATCCTGGCTTTTTCAATATTGAAGTTCAATTTTCTTGTCACGTCTTTCTTCCGCAACAGAAAAGAAGTCTTAAATGCGATATTTATTGATACTTTAAAGATTGAATTTTCATCATAAATTACAACTAATTTTTGCTATATTTAAAAAAAAAATTTGTCCTTAAAAGTTGGAAAAATTCTAAATTTTATGGGAAATGAATTATTCATGCTGCACTCCCGACACTTTTAAAAAACGTAGAAAAACCTTACTTCCCACTTACGGGTACTTAGAGGTGATTTTTGCTTATGTTGGAGTTATCAAAAGAGAAAAAAGTTCACGTATTTGAATATCTTTTATCGCGAAATGGCCAATTTAAAAAAAAAATCTCATCGGACTCATAGTGAAGGCATATTTTATAATGCGATTATTGTACATTGAAGATAGGTTTCGGGATAAAATTATTACTCGGCTATTTCATTCATTTGGAAAACGCGGATATTCTATAAGTTCGTATGCGTGCATTCCTTTGTGCAGGTAATAGACAGATACATAGCTAGCGGCCGTTATAATATCGGAATCCTCTACTTTCATTAATTAATTTGTTTTGGGAAAAGCCGGAAACTCATGAATAATCCATTATTTTCTATTTGTAGGTTTAAAATATTTAAGCCTATTTGGCATTTCAACGTGGAGGCCAAAGGGGTCTTATTATTCCGTTGTTAATTTTAGAGGGATGAACTATTTGCGAGTTGAACCAATTAAGACAGGTCGAATGTAAAGGAAATTATAACAGATTCGCTTATATTTGAGAAACGACAAGAATCAGTGAGGAATGCGAGTTGACTCGCAGTCCTTTTCCTCCTTTTGAAAGGTCATACTGGCCTTTATTCGCTACCTGGTGAGTCCATCTTAAGCTCATTTTAAAGGAGTTTAACTTCAAGTTCAAAAAATTGTAGATTACCCGCTCTTTTGAAGCTAAAAGGATATCGAATGTCCAAAAATCGAGGTAAAAATATAGGTAAATATAGTGTCCGAAAGGGATAAAAATCCGCTAAAAAAAATCAAGCTAAAAGGGCCCCTAAGTGATCCAAAAAGGATCAAAAATTAAAAGGGAGTCCTTTTCATAGTTAAGGAACAAAATCTGGTTAAAGGGGCCTCTAGTGCCAAAAAGAGTCAAAATTCAAGCAAAATAGGCATTTTTTGAATTTAAGGATAAAAATCTAGTTAAGAAGGCTTAGTGTCCAAAAAGATAATATAATAAATCAAGCTAAAAAGGGCCCCTAGTGTCCACAAAGGATCAAAATCGAAGCTAAAAGGGCCCCTAGTGTCTAAAAATTTCAAAAACCTACCTAAAAATCCCGTAGTGTCCAAAAAGGATTTAAAAAAAATCAAGATAATAAGGGCCCCTAGTGTCCAAAAAGGATCAAAAACCTAGCTAAAATGGCCCTTTTGGTAGTAAAGGAACAAAATCTGGTTAAAAGGGCCCCTTGTGTCCAAAAAAGATCAGAACTTAGCTAAAAAGGGCCCCTAGTGTTCAAAAAGGATCAAAATTCAAACTAAAAGGGCCCCTAGTGTCTAAAAAAGATCTAAAACCTGGCTAAAAAGGGTCAAAAACCTAGCTAAAAAGGGACCCTAGTGTCCAAAAAGAATTTTAAAATCAAATCAAGATAATAAGGGCCCCTAGTGTCCAAAAAAGTGGATCCAGGGCCCACGATCGAACATGGAGGCCATGGTTTCGTTGAAACAGTCACATTTTTTTTATCCATGCCTGAAACGGTGAACTCAGTGGGATTATTACTTTTCCCGAAATAATTCCGGTGTTGCATTATGCAGTTACAAACCTGTTTTATCTAAAATTGGATTCGAGTGTACTAGAAAGTGAATTTATTTTTTTCGTAACGTTTGATGGAAATGGATTACTGTGAGTGGGCAAAGTGACCGGGATCGAAGGTGGGATAATCACGGGTAGTTACCCATACGATAACCCCAACCCGTGAGCGCTAAGCCCCGAGCAAACGAGGGGAAGACGGCTCATTTGGCAATATTCTGGTTCGACTTAATTCTGAAAATGTGTGGTAATATTAGAGTGAAAGTTCCCTCCTCTGCGGTAACGGGTTATCCCATAAACGTTTCATATTGTTTTTTAACGACTCAATTTTTAAAGAAAAACAACCTAATTTTCTACTTAAATTCTTACTCTCTTTATGCACGCAATCACGATTATTTTGTGCTATCTTAAAAACTTTTTTTTTTTTAAATAAATTAGGACATCTTTTAAATAAAAAACAATGCTCAAAAATGTTTATTATATCCTTAATTAAATAAAAATAGGCGAAATAATTATGATATTAAAAATTGGTTTTTCTACCGGGAATTCCCAAGGGCAAAAATTAAATGGAAACAGAATATATAAAATAAAATTCGAGATACATTTTATTTAGTCAACATTCTTTGTTTATCTTGTCGTTTCTGAAAATAGTTGTTGGGTCTGGGCGTATCTCAGAGAACGACATCCTTTCGCCCTCAAAAGTCTCGAGAGGTGATTATCTCCGTACACATACTCAGCAAACAAGGGCCCCTCCCTCCGCCCTAAAAACGGCCTCCGTCCTAATCAAATATCGTCAAAATACGAAGTTAGGGCTTTTCGTTAAAAAGAAGAAGATAGGAATTTTTCGGAATTTGGAGACCAGTAAAAATGTGTATCTAGCTACTTCACTGAAAGTGATTTTAACTTTCTCAAAAAGATTTGTTAGGTATTAATCGCCTAAAAAAGGAATAGAAGGGATTTAGAACTTTAGAAGTTGGGAACAGGTTAGGTAGTCAAAAAGTCGAAGGTTTACCATTATAGATCTAGAAAACCTAATTTTTGAGAAAGCTTGAAAAAAAAAAAAGTTTAAATTAACAGAAAACGAAATTTAATTGAAAGATGCAGTTCGCTTATTCAAGAAGGGCGGAAGGGACGAGATTTCTCACCGGAAACGGAATTCAACGTCCGGAACCTTTTGTAGACCGCTTGTGACCACTCGAATTATTAACTTCTCTCAAAATATTTGTCCGGACGTTACGTTTAAATTATTACCCAAATCCAATTTTAATTAAAATACAATTCGAGGTAACTTTGTGGTGAAATAAAGATGGAGGATTTTGGTCCACTCGAAATTAACCGGTGCACCGGTTGTGTTTGATTCACAAGCTGGAAGGAATTTCGTTTCAGTTCTCGGTCTCTGGTATGTTTGGCCAGCTCGCACTATTCCGGTTCCCATGGCAATAACATGAAAGCATTGGGAATTAAATTAGTTCCTTATGATTTCTAAAAAAAGTTTGTAGTTACCTATTAGTCAATTTTCAATGGTTAAATCAAATAAACGATTGCCATTTATTTTGCAATTATTACACAGAAGCTCATATCTTCACTTATTGCATTCAAGTGCTTACGACAGTCTTAAAACAAGGAAAAAACGTTTTTTTGTTTTGGTTAGAAAAAAAATTATGAAATTACTTTTTTCGCACAAAATATAGTTAGATAATGTAATAAAGGGTTTCTCTAAACTTTCAAGTATCTCGGAGATTGATATTTTTTAATAAAATTTTTTACAACCTCGGATTTAAAACTTTAAAGATTAAAACTACGTTAACATATTATTTTCTTTGAAACTCGTTTAAGTGGCCGGGAAAATTGAAAAGTCGTCGTTTATCACGGAGAGAGAAAAAAAAAGAAGGCAGGTGGAAAAAAAAAAATTTCTTCTCTTTTCGAGAGCTAAGATTGTGGAAGCCTTCGTGAAATCATAATAGGATGGGATTACTGGGAAGTGGCGGGGTTGGGAAAATTAGTTTATCTCTGTTGCTTCAAACTTTTTAGAAGTGTTTGTATATTGATACTTTTAATGCAGGTTAGGTTTACATGGCAAACAGCTCCTTTTATTCATAGAACCTCCGGCTTATACTCTCCTGTTATCTTTTCTTGCCTAATCAGACTTTTGAGGCCTACACACTTTCGAGCTTTAAACAAAACATTGTTTAAAGGACTTTTGAAATAAGAATGAGGAAACCTTCTTTCCCATGGAAAACACAAGGCGCTTTTAAAAGCAGTTTTTCGTAACGAACTAAAAATTCAAAAAAACATTGTTTGGATAGATTTAAAGCCTGTTTTGACCTGATATTGATTTTAAACCAACATTGATCCTTTCGCAACCTTAGAGTCCAGGCAAAAAATGTTCAAAAATAGGTTTGGGAAAAGGTTTGACTTAATAGATGTGTTTTGACTAGTGTGGTTGTGAACATACTCTCTTACCTCAAGGAGGTTTTAAAGGTCAAAATGTTCATTTTTCGCCAAAATCTCGAAAACTAGTGGTCCTAGCGATGTGACCTCCGAGTGAAAAATTAAAAAAGACTAGACTATCATGTAACTAGGATGCACAGTTTTTGAGATATCGCATGGGTGGGTATCTTTGACACGTTCACCCCCACACTTGTCCGAACACTTCTATGAAGTGAAGCTTTTTGTGGCAAACATTTCCCTCTATAATCCTATTAGTATGAATTTTTCCACCTTTTGTATTTCAGCAGTCCCTTTGCCTCACTCTCATCACATAAAATTAGTTCTTTTGACTCTTTTGGGCATATTTAGCCTAAATTCGAAACTATTTTGAAGTCTTAATGACCTTTTAGGATTATTTTAAGCCTTTTCTGTTATTGCAACATACCTTGTATTTTTGCAAATAAAATACATAAGCCTTTTCTACTAAACGATGAAACTTTGAACTCGTATTTGACCCATTATCAACGAGATAAACCTCCATGTTTGATCTTTTGAGCTAGACTTTATGCAATATTGAATTTAACTTTTAATGCTTCTAAGCGGGAGACAAATAAGCGGAAATTTGCGGTAAACTAGTTGCGGTAAGCGAGAACACAATCTAGTCTTAGTCTTCATTAGACTAATGGAGGCGCACTTTCACTCGAATTAGCGACTCCCCCGTACACTTAGATTTTTTAAGCGGATTATTTCGGCCTAGGGAATCTCATTTAAGGAACGTGAAGCGATATCGAGGGAACCCGAGTCGCTCACTCCGTTATCGATTCCTCAATAAATAATAGGAACGTAAGAAACAACTTCAACAAGTTAAGCCGTTAATATCAAATATCTATGCAAAACCCCTCGGCGAACGGCGAATTCAAACTTATAACTCAACTCCCTTTAGACGTCTCAATAATATAAGAGAAAAAAAATTGCGTTATTAAATTGTTTTAAATATAAAACAAGGAAAAAACCCGACTTTCATCCTTATTTCTTCGGAAGCTTTCCTCCATTAGATCAAAAAAAAGATAAAGTTAATGCATTTTTTATTGCCTATTGTATTGGAAAAAACAACAATAATCATCATGAATTGTACGCACTGTTCCAATCAACCTTAAAATTTGACATTTTTGAAAAAAGTTGTGGACGTTTGAACAAAACGAACTTTTTCCCGATAAAATGAAAAAATAAAAATGACCAAAACAGAAAATGGCCTTGATTCAACCTTCTTTTAGTGATAGTTGCATCAAGAAATCCAACAAGGACGAAAATCCCAAATTTGAAGATCGTTATCGAAAAGTTACAAGGTTAGATTCTAAAAGAAAAGAATACAAAAACACGAATTATGCATTAAAAGAGGAAGATTTGGTGTTATGTTCGACCTGGAGACTCGCTCGAATCCACCTTCCTGTTATTTTTGCTGACTTAGATAATATTTTAATATTTCCTTTAATTTACAAACTGGTACAGCTTAATGAGTAACGATATTAGAAATTGTCGGAGGTGACTCTGTAACGGGAGAGATTGCGTAACCAGTGAGAGTTTCCTAGTCCCAGCTCCTCACGAAATCCTTTTGACCCATACTCGGAAGGTTCAATGTCAAAATCCTTGAGTGGCCTCGTTTTTATTTTCATTCCTTTTTTTTCCCCCGATCCGAAGTATAAAGTAGATTTTTGTGTTCGGCTTTTATCGCTAATCAGCTCCTTCTCATTCTTTATTTATTTTATTAATCAATTTAGTTCTTAGAAGATTTGATTTTCATTAAATTTCACCATAAAACAAAATTTCAAAATCTGTTAAATTATTCATTTATTTGATACACAAATGCTTTATGTGTGTCCAATACTGTCATGCTAAAAAATTCCTTCTTTTTCAAATAATCCAAATGATAGACTATCGATTAATCAATCAAGCATTCAGAAGATAATTGATGGATTAAATTCTAGAAACCGTCCGATGATTATGTCCAGGATATCGGAAACGCGATGGTCGGAGAGGTTATTGACTTTCACAATTGCATAAGAGGACCTTTAAAGGATCAGTTTCTACACCTGAACCGCAACGTTGCACCGAGTGCGTAAGGTTACTTTTGTGTGCTCTAATAATAGTCATCAATGAATCTTGAAATGTTTCTTAAAAACCGCAATTCGCTTTAACCACAAATGATTCCATGACGAAAACGAAATGGATAAATTCCATCAATTTTAATGGTTATCTCATGGCCTTCTATTTTCAGTCTCATCAAAGAACGAAACGAAATCTCTAATTTCTGATGGGATTCCCAGGAAATCATAAATGGGATTGAGGTTAAAAAATTTTAATATATAAAAATATAGGTACCTACATATATATAAAAAATTAAATAAATTTTTTTTTGTATATTTATTTTTTAAAATTTGTTCATAAGTTTGTGGGGCTGTTTTGATCGTAATAGTGCCGAAAAAAGGGTACCTAAAAATACGTTTAATTTTATAAACAAAGGTTTTTATTCATTTTTTTTCTTTTGTTAGTGTAAATTAAGTTAATAAGTTTCCTTCATCTATCAGGACAATCGCAAATTTAAAAGTCTCTTGAAGTTCTAAGGACGCTAAAATCAAGGTTGGAATACGTAACAAGCTAGGAAACAAACAATCAATGTAGTGTTTCTAAATTAAAATTTATAAACTGATGCCTTATTATTTAAATATTTTAAGGACTAAAGACTAACTAAACTCTAAAGAACTAAAGGATATCTTAGTCTTGGATATTTTTAGGTACAAAAATCGAGCCTATTAATCTCTAAATATATTAAATTTTATGAAAAAAAAAAAAAAAGTGAACGTCAAGAATTGACTCACTTGTTTGTGTTGTGGTCCAGGAAAGCACGAGAACCTAACTGCCAAGTTTGACTCGTTCCTTCAAAAAGAGCTCCGGCGTTTCTCCCTCTCCAGCACCGGTTTCTCGTGTAAGGTTCGAAAAACTTGAATCCGTTCTCTTTCCTAGAGGAGTTCATTTTTAACATTTCCGAGTTCCAGGCCGTTACGACAGCAAAACACGATGAAAGGAGATACATAGAAAAGAATCCTAGTTATGAAAGTGTCGAATAGTCACTGTCGGAATCATTTTGATTGCATTATTCTTTTCCTTTCTTTCCTGCATTCACGTTTCTTCTATTCAGTTTCTGTGGCACGTTTTTTGTGAGATGATAAGGAGTAGAAACATTGGGTTATTGACCTTTTTCAGATTTTATTTTCTATTTTTATTTCCTCCACTATTGGGTATTGAGAAACTTAGTTTGGACCTTCCTTCACGACCTAAGATACTGGGAAAAATTCTTTATATTCTTAATCCATGGCACTTTTAGTGATTCGATTCCCAGGGAGGGTTCCCTATCATCACCTCCCAGACCATCCACCAACCCCCAACATTCCACAACCTCCTCTACTCTCATCGACCCCACCATCACCTCCTCGTTCATGCCAAACCTCCAAAATTCCACCACCACCGTTGATTATCTCATCATCTCCCCTACTCCATCAATCATGCCGAACCTCCAACATTCCACCACCTCCCTACCCTCTATCATCACCTGTCCTACCCTCCTCGGCCCCACCATCACCTCCTCGGACTTCCCCGAACCACCAACATTCCACCTCCTCCCAACACCTCCCATACCCTCCTGCATCGTCGCACCACCAATTTTCATCAGACCTTCACCAAATCTTCTTTTCGTTCGGATGAGGAAGAGGTATGTAGGTAGGTATGTAAAATTTAGGTACCTTAAAATTTTATAGCATTTTTTAAAAACAGGAAACTGTTAAAAAAAACGAAATAACGAGTGCTAGAGTGTAATTACTCATAAAGGAAGAACAATTAAATAATCCCGATTGTTTTAATTACTTTCCCATTGTCCTGGACCAGTCGAGTACTCATCGTTATTTTGTTTGTTGATTTATCATTAGTCCGAATCGGCTCCGGTTTTGTCAATTGCGGCCGCAGCGGATAACGAGTATGTCGTTTCCACCTTTCCCCCCTCCCCCCACAACCCCGAACATGGTTTACATCGGAAAATTGCTCCGTAATTGTTTTCTAAACTAGAAGAGATTTTAAGCTTTCTATTAAAAACTCCCCGACCCGATACCGGAGGGGCCGAAAATACGAGTGCAACCCTGTTAATTATCTGATGGAAGTATTGTTGGGGATTTATGAAAGATTTAATTAAAGATTCTATCTTCTTCTATGCCAGACTTTCCAGCCTTATCTTTCTCCAGTCTAATTAGGTTTCTAGTGATTTAATGAGCTTCCGTTTGGGATTATTATTACATGTTAATAGCAGCTCGAACAAAAGTATCCTACGGGCAAATACAGCCATCAAAAAGCCATAAAAAGTATTTACTGATCCTTTCCATACTTCCTGCCTTCTAAGCCTAAAAACCCAACTCGTTGAAAATGCTAAACCCGCACGACCTAAACGTACTGCATGTTTAGCATTTCAAGTACATTTAATTTTATTATCCATTGTATTATTTTATTTACTTTCTAATATGAGAACGATTTTTATTAAGTATCTAAAGGAAAATCGATTTTGCCAAAAATCTTTGGAATTTCCGATTTTTTTTCTTTGAGAATAGACTCTTGTAATCCTTTTGATGTGTATATATTTCAATATCTTGAGAGAGTGTTGATTTCGATTCTCTTGACAATAAAATTAATATAAAATGTATTTATTGTAAAAAAGGCATTAAATGTTCAACGCCACTTCCCAATATATGACTGATTAACATGAAAATGCAAATAAGCTGGCAGCTATCACCAGAATAAACAATAGGACGGTTGTTCGAGAATGATTACTATTCATTGCACTGTCAAAATTGAATCTTGCGAATCATCTCGTTAGAGCGAATTCCATGAAACGATCTGTCTTCGATACAATAAAACCCCTCCTTCAATAGATTAAACGGCCCTTAAGACTCTTCAATTTAGACTGGATTAATTAAAAAGGATTCTTTTACTTTAAAATAAAAACAAAAAGAAACGGAAAAGTAACAAAGTAAAACTGTTCTACTTTCTTAACCCCCTTCCCTGAACGGGATTTCCATAAATATTAGAAAACTCTTAAAGCTTTAAAAAAAACTCTGCCCAACTAAAGGGTGAGGTCTGGTCAGGTTGTTTATAAAAACCTAAATCCATTTAATTTCTTTCCTGTAAAAAGATAGGGAAATCCTTTTATACAAAATTATTTCAGCCATTTTAAACTTTGAATAGGTAATAAATATAAAAGTTAATATTTCAATTAAAAAAGAAATTTTATTATTACTTCTCAAGGAAACATTTGATTCAATGTGAAAGAGGGGAAAATCGTTCAACAAAGCGTGTATAAAAAGTAATTTTAAAGAGATAAAGTGTTTTTGAGGTAAAAAGCCCACTCGAGGTTCCAAGTATGGTGTAGAGGAGGCATAAATTCTTAGGATGTGTTGGGTACGAGCCAACATTTTGGGAGGGAGGAAAATTCGCCCTTTCCCCCTCATACAATAAGAAAGTCCCTCTCAGTTTCTCTCCGAATCCAACTTAACCTAATTTGATTAATCCTCTGAGATTCATCGTTTTGCTTCTGAGTTATGAAGGGAATTTAGGAGAAACACAACTCTATCGACGTTTACAAGCAATTTAAAATTAATTCGGTAAAGGTTTATTTTCGGAACTAGGGAGCTTTTTTTTTTCTCTTTTCAACAAAGCTGATGGATTTTTCCGTCGGAGGAATTCAATAGCCTGCTTGAAAACGGGAACTGTCCCACCTTTTTTCCCATTCATGGCCTAGGCTGGCGGAAATTTCCTAGGCCGCCCTTTTTAAAGGGATCTAAAGAAACCTTGTGTAAAAAGTTACAAGGAGTATTTATTGCTTTTTTCCTCTAAGAATTGTTTAAAGATTTTTAAACTTTCTAAAAAATAAACTTATTGTATTGAGTACCCTCAAACCCGCAATTTTGGTGTTTTTTTAGGGGTGTTTATAAGGCTAGGGTAGAAAGAGGTTGGGGATGATGAGGGTGGGTTGAGGAGGATTGGGGAGGTGATGCGAGAGTCAGGGAGGTTAGGATTATGGCATACATTGTGCGCATTTTCCAAGATTTTTACGCATCACGCATCGGTCTTTTCACCTATTTCTGGAACCATAAAAGTCCAAAGAGAAAATCAAGCCATGTATTGAACTATTTTGACGAGAAAAGATCTCTTTAGTCTGATTTTAAACCTTGTTTTGGCAAGTGAAGAGCATTTTGCATAGATTTCATATATTTTCAGACAAGAAAGACGCTTTCCAGCCAGATTTATACCCTTTTTGAATAAAAAAGACATGATGAGACAATTTTCAGACAGATTTTGACCCTTTTTCGACAAGATAAGTCAATTTTCTGCCGATTTTGAAACTTTTTCTACAAAACTTTTTCAGATAGACTTATAACCTTTTTGACAAGGAAGATCCTTTTCTGCCAGATTTTGACCCTTTTTGACCAGAAAGACCCTTTTGAGCCAGATTTTTACCCTTTTTGAAAATAAAATATATTTTTTAGCGAGATAAGAAGAGATTTTAAAATATGTGCTACTAATTTTTTATAAATATTTGAAAGCCTTGGTGAAATCAAAGTGAAAACTTTCATGTGATCACCCTAGGGGAGGTGGTAGAAAGCCGGGGAAGGGTGGGGGGTCTGGGAGGCTAGACGGTGGGGGTGGGTGGTTAGGGGATGTGGGGACATGGTTTTTGGTGTTTGTGAATTGGTCTGTAAAGCCCCAAATTTCCCGACAAAGTTCGAGTTATGAGGTATTTTTTATCCAATGTTAATTTTTAATCAAACTTTAGAAAAATGAGTTAAAATTTGAAGGGCCTAAACAAACACGTTTTTTTTAGAACCTCGTATGGGGGCGATTAAATGTAATTAACAATTAATTTTCTCCTAAAAGTTTGGGTAAAAAATGAAGGAAATTTTGTTTTTATCGTGGAACACGAGGCGTACCTGAATGTTATTATAAAGCATTTTGTATGCTAATCAATTCGGTAAAGAGGAGAGGGAATGTGTTCTTAGTTGGCGCCTAGACATTAGAGTTTCTTGTGACGATAATATGTCAACTTTTTGCCTTCCCGAAAACCCGCTTTTATATTAGCCTCCTTGTCATTTTCAAGCACCTGTCAATGACAAACCCCACCCTTTTTTTCCCCTCACAACTTGGAAAATTTCGAACACAAAAACATGCCCGTTATAAAATTTATATAAATGATCACCGAGGGGGATACTAAATAGATTAGAAAGCCGAGTTCGGGTTGATTTCGAAAACGAGGAGGGCGATAGATGTGGATAATAAATGAAGTTATGAGGATGCCGAGGGATAAGGAAACGGTCTTCGAATGAATGAATCAGATTATGCCCTGGATATTCCTTATAGGATTTCAACCACGATGGGCTTCTTTCAGACGTCTAATGATATTTGAATTACTCATGAAGCTTTATACCGTGATGGATACTGAAAAGATGAAGGCTTCTCTGACTCGTGATCGTCAATGAAGTTTTCAATTCCATTGCCAATTTTAAATTTCAAGCACTATTAAACTCATCATCCTTTCAAAGTCTAAAAATGGAGATTTTGGCAGAAAACCAGATTTTCAAATTTTTGAGAAAGTCCACTTCCATAACTACTAGACCAGACCATACCTTTAGAATTATTGATTTTCCTTTTTCTTTTCTCACATTTATTGAAGCCTGTGGCTTAATTTTTTTA
This sequence comes from Orius laevigatus, assembly GCA_018703685.1. Taxonomy (NCBI): domain Eukaryota; kingdom Metazoa; phylum Arthropoda; class Insecta; order Hemiptera; family Anthocoridae; genus Orius; species Orius laevigatus. The sequence continues at coordinate 70,119 of JAGWEN010000250.1, forward strand.
TTGATAAATGACACGATTTGTCCAAATTGTGATTGTTCATCGTTGAAAGGAGTGCTTTTTGTCCATTTTTATGTTTTCTCATAATCTTTTTCTTTACTCCCCACGCTTTTTGAACCCCTAAAGATCTCTTATTTTTCTTTATAGAGTACAATTATTACCTTATAATCCATTTTTTGAGAGTATGTTGGCCAACCTGTGAATATTATCAGAGAGAAAACATGATGAAAAAAGTTTGAAATTAACTAGTTATTGTGTTTATTTGGAGGATTCAGAAAGCAGGTATGGAATGAACGTTTGCATAAAATAACAAGGTAGGAGAGGATTTGAAAACCATTCTGTTAATGTTGGTAATTTGGGCAATGTTCCACTCTTCCCGTCCTCCATCCCTTCTTCCCGTTGATTTGAAAGGATGATCATGGTCCCCTTCCAAGCTTTGAAAACCATGATCACGCCAGTAATAGCCGACGGTGCATTACAAGAGACACCTGGGATCTATGGTGCTAATATAAGCTCTGTTTGCTCCGAACGAGCGTCCCTTTAATAACAGCCTTGGGAAGGACCGGCTTTTCACGAAGGTCTTAGCCATAACACATTAAACAGATATATCTCATCCTCCAGAGACTCATCTTCAAAAAATTTTATACCTCAAAAACAAAATTACAAGAAAAATTCATTAGAGTTAAATCCCTTTTTGGCTTAAAAATTTCAACTTTTTTAACACGGGCTAAATTGGCGGTAAAATTTTACAATTTTTTCTCAAAACCAAAGTTAAATTATAAAAGAGGTTCTACTTTATTCATTTTGTACAGCAAACCACGGAGGAGTAAGGACAAGAGCTAATTAGTTAGGGGGAAGGTTTTTGTTACAGACGAAAAAAAAAGTTACAAAACAGGACTGGACAAAGGGGTGAGCTCCATTAGCCCGACTCACAAGGGACCTGGTTTCACTCACGAGAGACTTTTTCTGCTTCTGACATGGGGATTTCCGAGACGAGATACGCCCTACACGCCCCTCGTTTCACCCTTGCATTTTTTAAGTTAATAAAAAAATTAGCCAGCGAGCAGCATAAAAGTGGTTTTATTAAATTTTTAAATTAAACAATATTTTCTTAAAAATTTACTTGAAAAATTTATTTTCCACGGTTCGGCTTCTTGTTCTTTTTAGTTGTGGACGATTCTGTCGTCGTACTCGTCGATGAGCCAGCCGATTCAAAGCCGATTGTCAACACGAGGTCTTCTATATCGACCGAGCGGCTTTCGTCTAAAATTTTTATAAGAAAACCAACAAAAAAAATTATTTATATAAAAGAGGAAAATATATATTAGGGGGAAAATAACCCTTATTTTAATGGTCAGACCCTTCAAGTATTTTATTTCTTTTCCTAATTTACTTATATTTTCATCATTAAGAATTTATTTTTGGATTGTTAAACTCAATGTTGTTTACCTGAAGAATCTTCAATTTCAAAAAAAGGTGAGAATATTCCACCGAGGGGTTGTTCATTGCGAGTCCTGTTACTCATTTGTTTGACATCTTCTTCCGAGCTTGTCATAAAGAAACCGCTGCAAACCTTCAAAAAAAGTTATAAAAAATGGTTTTTATATACATTCAATTAGGAAGATGCTCTAGAAAAAAAGGTTTTCGTCGAAATTTATATTAAATAGCAAACAAAATAACATTTAAATTTAAAAATACCTTCGGTGAAAAATAGAATTTTTAATGAAATTTTGAATTTTTGTCCTATATATGTATTGAGAAAAGTCTCCCTAGTTTGACAAAACCAAACAATCACATTTCACAAACCTCCTAGTGACGACGTCAGGCCTAATGTGATGATATGAAAAATGAGCTTTTTAAAATTATTTCGAATACCTTGATTCGAAGAAGGAAAAGTAATCAAGTAAAAGTTGTAGAGAATCAAATTTACTTTCGGATAGAGTTATCGGATATTATAATGACGATTTTTTAGATTAAGACTTCTTTTTGTGCAATTTTCTTGAAAATTGAGACCATTCCAAACCTCGAAAATGAAACTAAAAGTAATAAAATAAAAGTTAAAGAATTTAAAACTTTCAGATGGAGTTATTGAAGGCAAATAATGGCAAAAACCTTGGTGACTTATCAGAAAATGCCCTAGTATACACGAATATATCTCTAGAAGATCGTCATACCGACAACCCTATCCGAAAGGAAATTTAATTCCCTACAACTCTCATTTTATTACCTTTTCTGTTTTGAGTCTCATTTTTCAAGATAATTGCAAAAAATCGTGGAGATTTATCAGAGAAATCCCTTATCAATACGAATATCTCTTTAAGAATTCGTCATATAGAATATTCTATGAGTCAATCAAATAGAAAATTCAATTCTCTAAAACTTTTATTTTATTACAGTTTTCTCTCCGAATCACTGTACCCGAGATAATTAAAAAAAAATCTCATCTTCCATATCACTGCAGATCATATTACGATTGATGACGACAAAAAGTGGATTTCGATTAAATCTGTAGTTTCGGAGAAAACGTCAATTTTCAAAAATTCATTAAAAGTCTATAAGAAAAAAATTCAAACTGCATTGTTTTTCTTTTTATCTAGTCTGTTTTAGAATGAAAAAATCTGTTGTGAATATTCCTACATTCTTGGGATTTTTGAGAAGGATTTGTGAATAAATTTTCTTATCGAAAGTACAACAAATCAATAATAGGACAAGAACAATTATTGACTTTCCGCGTTTAATTGACGTGATTCCGAAGTTTCCACAATCGCTCGGGCATAAATAGACAACTATAACCTTTGATAGTCTACCTTGATGGGAAACAATCAACCTCCGTTAATCCTCTAAATTATAGCCCCAGCCATAACACCATCACTTCGGTTTACCCAGATTTTCCCTTTGTCTCTTAACTTGAAACGATCCTAATAATTCCCTTTCGATGGCAAAACCGCCAAAAACGTACCTGCAGGAGCAAAATGGAAATCACGACGCACTTCATGATGAAAACTGTAACTCCCTATTCCTTCATCAACATTTTATAGGCTCGACCACCTGTATGTACATTAAAAAGTAAAAAAAAGGAAAAACCCATTTCGAAACTTACCGTATATTTGCATTATTATTCACAAGGTTAACTTTTTTTTAATGTTTCAAGAATTGACTTCGAATTTTTTTTCTAAAACAAAGACTGAAATCGAATAAAATGTAAGCTAATTTAACAGACCGTTGGATTGTTTAATTACCTCAGGTCCTACGAGTAAAATCAAAATGTAAAACGGAGTTACTGATCTGGAAACACCTGGGTTTACTCCGAGAAATTTTAATTAAATTACGAAATTGAACTTTGTTTTTTTCTAATTAGTCTATTGAGTTTTTTCTCCCCTATGAATATGTATGCTTAACCTTATTCTGACAACAAACGTAGGCTCAATTAACCCAGAATCTCCCTCCCCTCGTTAAAATGGAGTTTTATCGATTATTAAAAAATAAAATCTACTTTTTATCGAGTTTAACCCAACTTCATATAAACGTGAATTTCAACTATAAATTATATCAGTTCAAGGAAATTTTGAAATTGGATGAATAATTTTACACTGTTTTTAGCGAATTTTTGTTAAATAGAAACACTTTGATTTCCTCTCTTGTATTTCAACTCGGTAATATTGGGGGTGAGGGGCAACCCGGGAGGTCCCAACAGAGCCATTCATCTCTTTTACAAAACCCCCTTCAATCGACAATTCACAAGGAAAAAAAATCAATTTTTTATTGCAATTTTTAATCCAATGAAACAACCTCGTTGTTTTTGATTCAAACCGATATATTCTCGGTTTTTTTTTATTAAAAAATAAGGAATGTTTACTTGGGCGGTATTTTCGCCGCAATGAAAAAATATGATGGAAAAAAACAAAATTAAGTGAAAGTTAATTATGTTTGTACAAAGAAAAAAAAAATTAATTTTTTTTACTTTAAAAAAATCCCAGGAGCATAGCTTTATAAAGTTTTGATCCTTTAGAAAACGTTTATAAAGTTAATTGGATTCAGCAAGGGCGCCTTTTTGTAGTAAAAAGTGGGAGTGAAGAAAAACAATGATAGCCTTCCGTGGTCGGTCGGGAAAGGGGAAGATCTTTGATGAAGGATGGGCGGACGTGCCCTCGCATAAAGCTTGACGCGAAAGGATAATCCTCATCCAGACTCGCGGGTCACAGGCTTCCCCTTAACAAATTAACCTTCCCCTATAAATCCTTATAGTTACGTCATTTCCTTTTTTTCGAAAAAAGAGATTGAAAATGAAGAATTTGAATCGCTACTTGAAAAATGAGGTTTTTTGTTTTCTCTTTGTTTTTTTATTCAGGGCTAGGCTTTCGATAAAAAAAATTGAAAAACCACCTTATTGATTCAAAAAGTTTCTTTTGGGGTTAAATAAACTTTATGGCAAGTCGCCAACTTTATTAAGTTTGTATTTAACAAGATTGTCAATGTTTTGGGGTTTTAAAGTTTATTCCTAAGCCCAAGTTGATCCCGTAGTTTTGAGCGGAAAGGAGGGGTTATTTTCGACAGCTCGGTCACCCTTGAATAAATCAGGATTCGCAAGTTTCGAACAACTGACAACTATTTTAATAAGAATTTAACTCTTCGGAAGAAATCATTTGAAAATTTCTCGATTAAAACACTCAGGTTTGAGGAGTTAAATTGACGGAAGAGGTCTCGTCTGGTAGTAAAGGAGGAGGAACCTCCAAAACTGCAACTTTCTCAAAAAGTGGGTTCTCTCCATTAGCAGGGTGCAACGCTGCCGCGTTCCTGTAAAAATGGATACTGATATTTTTTACCATTTTAGAGTGTGGGTTTTAGGAGATTTCGTCTAGGTACGCGGCAGTGTTCCGCCCAACCCAAAAATATATATTTCGCTAGAAAACCGCCTATCTTCACCAAAGGGTATAGGAGGTAAAGATTCCAACCTTTTTTCGTGACTTATCACATTTAATTTAGTGTACATATTGAACCTTTCGTATAATATTAGCCTCCAACTCGCTTCGTAGGGGTCGCTATAGCTAAAAATCATATTTTTGAACTTTTTTCGTTTTTCTGCAATATCTTTGGAGTTTGGTTCTAAAGCAGATCAATCACACGCAGCAATTTTTTCAAATTTTTCGCACAATAAATCTGTTGATGGGAGTGATTTGAAATTTGAAAATACGTGAAAAAGGTCAATTTAAAGAGGTGGCAAAATTTTAAAATATTTTTATAAAGTTACTTATCATCTTAGATCATATTTTATTCGATTTTTTAAAGTGGCAGAACACCCTCAAACACTAAGAAAATGGTCATTTTTCGCAATTTTCAAGGGTATTTTCGTTCATGGAATTTTTTTTTCTGAAAACTAACTTCAGATTCGTGTTTTCCTTACCAAAAGGAAAATCATAGTTGCCTTTTCCCGCAATTTCGATCCGATCTTTAAAAAAAAATTTTAACAAATGGATTTTTCGAAGAAAATCCCTTGCCAATATCATTCCAGAAAAGGTCCATCGAACTCGTCCTTTTTCTTTAATTTGTGAAAAGTCGTTGGACCGTATCAACCTTCTCTAATTGATGTGATTAGAACCTTCTCAGAAAATCAGTTAGAAATAACTCAATCGAAATTAATATTATTAATTTATAACATCTCAATAAATATGAAGGAATAAATTAATAATAGAAAAAAAAATTAGTTATTTATTTCACTTCCAAAAATTCCCAAGAAACATGGTAAAATCGAAAAGTTGACCTGTTGTAATGATTCAGTTGGACCTGTTGTAGGCGTTTATTTTGGGAAAAAAAATTGACTTTATCGGTTTTTTTCCCGAGGACTCTTTAAATGCAAATGGGATTTGGGTAAGTGAGGGTACAGATGTGGACGGTGGCTGGGTATTTATTAATCCGGTCTTGGGGGAGAGGTCGAGTGGTAGGTAACCCATGTGGCCCACGACCTGAATTATATCTTCCGACCAAAGCTAGACTTTGACAAATTCTCGACTCCCGGAGGCCTCCACCATCCCCGGCCGTCTTTTTCAACCTCCGAACACCTGTAAACGGGAATTGAGGTCATTAGGGGCTGAGAGAGCGAGGTTTAAAAAAAAAGAAGAAGGAGAGGTTTAGATTTCCACCGCTTAGATTCATTTACCACCTGTTTTTTTTTCTCCCCCCTTTCACTTTTTAATTATTTCCCCTCCGGCTATTTTTTTTCCTCCCTTGACCGAAAAAAATTATTCCAAGGCTTTATAAGTATTATAAATATTTAAAAAAAAATATATATATAAATAAGATTATTCTCTAATTTTTCGATAAATAAACAAACTTTTGTATCAATTTAACTTCTTTAGTGTTCATTGAAAGGGTTTAAAAGCTGTTGAAGGGTTTCTTTAAAACGATGGAAGGTCTATTGGAAGGCCGCGGGTTGAGTAGAACTGGGGCCCCCCTTTTATCAGAAAATGAAGTCGGGCTCGTCTTCACAATCCGACCTTAAAGCCCTTTGAATAATTCACGTCACAACAAGACCTGTTAGAACCCCTTACCGCCTTCCAATACCCTCGCCCTAAATGCATTTCAACTTCCCCATAATGCCTAAAAGCCCGAGAGAATAAGAAAAATACGAAAAATTAATTTTTTTTCTTTAGTTGGAAATTCGAACAAAAACAATGGTTGGCGATTTTGCATAGCTGAACACAAATTCCTCTTCGGGGTTGGCTAATTGAACGGAACTCCTGTTTAACTGACGTCAGGAAGAAACAATCTAATAAGCGTTTCCACGAAGCTTCCTATTTTCGATCCTATTACCAATATTGAAGCGTAGAATCAAACAATTTTTAACAACTTTTCTCATGTAGGTACAATTTTATTAACGCTTGAGCTCAGTCAATCAAATAAATAATACAAAACCATCATAGCTCAAAAAATCAAATCAATAAAACACAAAATGATTTAATTAGTTTTTTGAGTTTAATTTTTAATAGTTTTTAGAGATGGTGTGGTTATGGTAAGTTTGGTGAGGAGATGATGAGGTTGGTGTGAGGATTGGATCCATCATCTTAAGTTTTTTTTTGTTTTTTTTTTCTTGGGGCTCATTTTATGTATAAAGTTTAAAAAAGTATTTTCTCTGAAATCATCTAAGTAAGCCCATATTTATCAAACAAAATATGTATTTATTTAAAGAAGAACAAACCCTGCTAATGACATTTAGAACAACTTTTTGATGTTTCGTGATAAATAGAGTTAAAAGGATTTCCGATATTTAATAGTTGACAAACAATACATGTTTATTGTTAGTTCGCATGTCAAAATGTAATTTTCCAGACAGTTTAACTGCCTCTAATTAACATTTTAACCGACATTTCCTGAAATGTTCGTACCTAATTATCGCTGAAATATCCGATATTAAAAGGTTTTCTGGAATATTTTTCTTTTTTCGGTTTTAATAAAAGGGAAGCAGATGTTTCGTATATTTTCCAAGGAGCGGAGGACCTTCTCATCCGCTTTTAGACGGATGTTAGAGGATTTAGCGCTCGAGTTAACTCAGACTCACACACACCGGGTAGAGTACACAACGGCGTCGCTACTTCACACCTAGTTTGGCCAACCCTTCGCCTTTTGTGTTTAAATAGTAGGGCTATAAAGCATGCAACACCTGTGCCGACCCGAAAACCAAGCTAAGAAACCTCGCTTCGAGAAAAAGAAAATTCATTCTATTTTTAATCTTTTCCTGTAATCTCATAAAAATTTTTTTATTGAAAATGAAATCAGTGATGAAAGTTAAAATCCGTCGCCATGTTCTGTTACACGGGGGCGAATCACTCTTTTGATTAAAACACGTCGACTCCTAAAAAAAAGAGGAAAAAATAATTTCGAGTTTGAACTCTAAACTTACTTTTTCCCTCCTGTGTATTTTTTCCAAGAGACGAATATTTCTGTCAATGCAAGTGTGGCGGATAAAATAAGTATTCCGGAGAGTGAAATGAGAATCATGACATTGTACAAATTCACTCCTCGCGAACGGTTGACACCGAATATGTCTATAATCGATATTTCATTCCCCTCCTTTATTACAGCTTCGTCTTTTCCAATATGTCTTATGATCACTTTCGACAGCTGCGTTTTTTCCAAGTAAAAAAAAAATGACAAATTAAAAATACTTACATCGTTTTCCATTTCTGAAGGTATTCTAGACGGCAACTTGTTTTTCGAATCGTCTCCTTTATAGAAAACTTCGGACAGCTCTTCGGCCAAAGAGATGAAAAAATTATAACGGTCTTTGTCTTCGAGTTGGACAGCTCTTTCTATACAGGCGACCAGCTTTTGAACAAAAGGTGGCCATGTTTCGTCATTTAGAACCGTTTGGGTTAACGAGCATGAGTCTATAGGTGCTGAATTCCCTTTGCTTATCAAGAAAATCCTAAGAAGAATTGTAATTTTTGATTTCAAAGATGAAAGTTGACTTACAGAACTGAAAAAACTTCAATTCGAAACATTGTTGCGATTTCACAGAACTTTAATTTTGCTCTAAATTAAACATTTTTATCATATGTTTTAAGAAATTTGAGAAACAGACTTCTAGGTAATTTAATTTTGCTCCCCTGATGGAAAATATACCTCATCTCGCTTTAACCGGCTCGGTCCGAAGTAGACGGCTGATGGGCAATTTAATAAACAGAGTGACTGAGTAGAACATCACTTTAATAATAGTATAGAGATGGGAAAAGCGAAGACAGAAGAAAATGGGATGAGAAAAAAGTTTTCTCTCACAAGAACATTGGAAAGAGGGGAAAAAAAATCGTGCGGAAATTTTCAAGGGTTGAGTACGAAATAAGTGGAAAAAGGATGAATGGGGTGAGAGGATCTCGACTCAACAATTGGCCGGAAGCACCGACAAACCTCCTCTTCGCTACCCTTAGACGGTTTAATATACTTTTAATTATAGGGAACAAGCATCTAACCCCTTTTTCCCGACCTCCTGATTTAGCGGGCATACTCTACACGGGCAATATTTCACCACCTGCACCCCTTTCTACTATTAAATTCCACTCCGGTGATATTTTTCACGTTCTTTTTGTGTACTTTTTCTGACCTTTTTTTTCCATTTGAAATTTTGTTATTTATAAATTCCAACCCTTCCAAAAAACTAATTCCAAAAGATGTCGTGATGATGTTTTCTCAGCTCCCTGTCTCTAAAAATAGCCCTGAAAACTTTAAACTGGGCAAACGTCCTTAGTTTGAGGGTCAACTGAAATCTCAAACAGGATGTGCCAGCTAGAGTGAATGAGCAGATTATCTGCCAGACTTTTGACCTATCGGAAAAAAGTATCCAAGTAAACTCCCCTTAGATTTTAGCGAGGAATCACTTGGGATCAATAACTTTTGGATCAGACATACAAAGTGCTCCAGAACGACCCTAACTTCGTTGTTTTATATACGAACCCTATCTTTCGACTATGGAAATCGATTCTACGCTTGATTTCCTCTAAATTTTACTTAGAACACTTTTTTGATAGCTCCAAAAGTTCTGGAGTTACGAATTGCTGGTCCATGTTAAGTGGCTCTTAACTCCAGAAAGTCTGGTCCTGTCAAAAAAGTATTATAAGTCAAAGTTACTGGAAATCTAGCATAGAATCGAATTCCATTGTCAAACTATAGGGTCAGCATTTAAAATAACGAAGTTAGGGTCGTTCTGGAGCACCCTGTATCTCAGATCCAAAAGTCATTGTTTACAATCGATTTTTTACTAAAATCCAAGGTAGGTTTACTTGGATACTTTTTCTATTAGGTCAAAATTCTGGCAGATAATCATGGTTTTATAAATTTTCGCTATTCAATTTGTTTGCTATCTACCTATCAACTTTTTCATTTCAATAAAAATTAAAAAAAAAAATTATTTTAGGTTAATCCGAGATAAGCAGGTAAAATAAATTTTATGTGAATAGGCTTTTATATTAATTTTTAAATAACATTTTGCGTTTAGTTTCAATTTTTTCTGAATAAACAATCTGGATGTTTTATGGTTTTAAATCTGCTAGGGTTAGGGTTTTCGTTTAACCTTCGATTTTTCTATTTCCACCCTCCCTTTAAGCGGCTAAAAAAAAGATCTTGAATTAACAATGTAATCTCTTTGAGTTATCACACTGGTCAAGATGGGGAATCTGAAATTGCACACAAATCTCATGAATATAAATCGGAAGAAGAAACGGGAAAAAGCCCAAGTAGGATTTTGATGAGTGAGTGCGCCTAATCTCCCTTCTCTATATCTGAAAGAACATAAAGTTTTTGGATTTAAATAAATAAAGAAAACTTTTCAATAAAAATATGTATATTTATACATTTTTCGTTTATTACACAATTGTACACAAGGTTGGCACTATTATCGTATAATACAACATTAAACGAACATGTCCATATAAAACACATAGAAATCGCACGGATTCAAAGCAAATGTGCCTATTCACAAAATAAGAAAAGAAAAATAAAGAACATCTATATATAAGAAAAGAAAGTTACACAGCCGCTCGTATACAGGCAAGCTCGAAGGGAGAAAATGCTTTTTTTTTTTAAACGTCTAAAAAACCTAAGGAAGACGAAAGTATTGTTTTTTATTTTAATTTCAATATTTCAAAGTAATTGAAACACGAATTTTCAAGCTGAATCTTTTTATTTGCCAAAAAATTTTAATATTCGAAATTTTAAGTCAACAGTATCCAATTTAGTGCATTGCTGTTTATTTAATTTCAGGGGAGTAATAAAAATTTTAATAATTTACCTATAAATAAAGTGTGTTTATTTTTCCACGAGTCAGTACCCCAAATTATTATTTGGTGTTCATTTTATATACAGTATTTATACATAATTTTATATACAGTTGATTTTTAAACATTTATATTTTCCGTTACGAATATAAACTGGTAAGCGTCAATATAAAAATTAAACTCGTCGGTACAAGTTTGGGAGAATTCGAACTTTTTTTCAGCTCGCTTCTTGATTTTTCACCTCTAGAAGATTCAGCGAGTTCTGTGGAAAAAAAGAAAAACAATTTGAAATAGTGTGAAAATTCTAAAATTTATAGAATTGAACCACGCTGGCGAACAACGGGATATACGCCCCTTTTCATCCTCTTCCCTCCTCTACACCTTCCTACACACCCTACTTATATACCTTCCTCTGCTATTTTCTAAGCTCTTCTACCCTCCTCTACTTTCCTCTAGCCTCCTTTGCCTTCTTCCAAGCTCTTCTGCCCTCCTATGCCCTCCTCTAACCACCTCTACCCTCCTATTCCCTCCTCCACCCCCTCTACTTTCTTCTACGCTCCTTTACGCTCCTCTACCCTCCACTCTTACTAATCTTGAAACTCCCATCACTCCTCCAACCTTCCACCACCTCCCCCACTCACCTCTTCTCCTACCCACGCCCTCCCCCTCTCATCATCCAGCCCCCCAACACCTTCCCCTCCCCACCCTACCATATTCTCCCCCATGAGGAGTATAGCCCCGTTGTTAAACCTCATGCTTCAATTTTCGATGCAATTTTTGTAGAGACAAAGAGTTTCAGAAAGTCTTGTTTCAATCCTCCTGACCTCTCTGTATCCAATTTAATTATTAAAACAAGTTTGTTTTCGTTTTATTTGAAATCAAAATTATTTTGAAACATGATGACAGTTTCTGTGATAAAAAAAAACACAATGAATGGGGTTTTATGAAAACATCCGTAAAAGAATAAATTGAGCGTTAAGTTCCACCCTTTCCAGCGTCAAGGGAGGCAGTTGGAAGGGAAGGGGGGGCTGTTATTCATCCTAGTGGACACAAGTGGCCCTTAACTCCTCGTCACTTCCAGCACGTTGACCGATCCTCGTATCTCTCCGGGCCGTTTTCCTCAAATGCCTTCCCTTTCCCCTCTTTCCCTTTTGTCTTGGAATAAACACGATTTTCATCCGCGTGAAAAATGTCGCCACCATTTTTTTGTCCACCCTCCTGCTAGTTTTGAATATAAAAAAAGCCCCTTTTGTTCCAGAGAGTGTTTAAATCATACCCTAGATACATTTTTATAGCCACTTATAGATTCGAGATAGAAACCATTCTTCCTATAACAAAATGACTTTTACTCCAAAATATTCGAATATCCATAAAATATTGTTTAAGTTATCGAAAGATGATTTTTCTTTGAATGTTTCGGAAAAAGAATTCCAAAAGTATTTCATAATCAAATTACCGATCGCAGACCAAGATTTTCAAGCTTGAAAAGAAGGGCAAGATGTTAAAATGAAAAGAACGAGAATGGAAAAGGGTGGGTAAAGAAAAGAGAGGGCGAATATTAAAGAAAGCACCAAATTCCTCAACAGATTTCAGCACGGCCGAGTTTCACATTATATTAAATATTACGTTTTTCCTAACCCTTCGGAGAAACCCTTTTCATATTAAATCTATTGGAAATCCCCAGTGCAATGAGCTTTTTGGATGTTAAAAAAAGTGGATTAAAAAATGGCGGAGGAAAAAAAAAAAGGAGAGGGAATTATAAAACTCACCTCCCAAAAAGGCGGCCTGGTTATCTTCGGCCTGATCATGGGTTAAAGGTAGTTTTATTTCTGAAAATAAGGAAAAAAGTCGTTTACGAACAAAATGAATATGTTCAATTGACGTTTGAGCAAAAAGATTGTGACAAAAATTTTAAATTTTTTTTTTTTTTCTGAGAAGGGTAAAAAAAATATATATAAGGAAAGCAGAAACGGACGGTTTATTTTCATTATCAAAGGTAGGGGAGAGTTCATAATGAAAAACCACCGGGACTTGGATTTATGAGTGGAGAAAAGGGGGGATAACAGGAAGAAAAAAGTAATTTAAGGTGAACAGTGTGTGTGATAATTATGTAATAGAGGGAAAAGGACCTCCCACCAACAAGTAATAAAAGTGATTAATCTTTATACCCTTACCCTTAATAAAATAAACCCTTTTTTCCCCAAAAAAATAATTTTTAGCTCAAAATGATAATTTCGATTTCAAATATTTAATAAATAAATTAATGACGTACCGTACAGTCTTAAGGTTCCTTCTGCTTTACCGAGTGAATTGGTCGAGACACAATTATATGTGCCGATATCAGAAGAGCTGAAGGATCGAATGACGAGCCACATGAAGACTTTGTAGTTGGATCGATTTTCCCTCACTTGGTACTTTGATCTAAAAAAAAAGTTTATTTTGTGCAATTTCAATGGGAATATAAATCTTCCTATAGAAGGGTTTTACGTACAAGTTAGTAAAGTCGAGTAGTTAACTTTAGGAGATAAACCCCTCTCGGACCCTCCCTCTTCAACGGTCCCTTCCTAAAGCGTGTAATTATTGGGTCCGGTGACCCGTAGACTTGTCGGACAATGCCAGATAAGCCGCCTCTAACAAGTTGTACCATACAAAGGTACGCGGCGCTGTGGTTATAGCCTATCTGGCTCTGTCACAGACATCCCCTTTTCACCGGCCACTATTGAAAGCGGATCATATATCTTAAAGACTCCCGAGAGAGATGGGAGAAGCAAAAAATTGGATATTTCTGGTTATTGGCTTTTCCCTTTCACATTTTTCCTTCCACTTCACTTTCAGTTTTTAAAACGTTTGCTTTTTTTATACCTAAATTCATCAAAATATTACCAATCAAAAATTAATTTTTAATATTAATTGCCAAGTTTTGGGTCAAAAGAGAGAAAAGCAAATACCTAAAAAGGCTCTTAGTTTTTGAAAAATATTAATAATTTCATCTATTTACTTAAATATTAATTAAATTTAAAAAATTAATTATGTGGCTGGATTTAATTAGTAGAGACATGAAATAATTGGAACCTTAATTAAAGGTAAGGTAAATAATAAAAAATGGTAAAAATTAAAGGTTAAGAAAATATTTTGCTATTTCTACGCTGTTCGAGTAAATTTTTGGCTCAAAAATTTGTGATTAAATAGCTACAAAATAAATGTTATTAATCACAAATATCCTGCGAATTAGAAAAAATTCGTATTAAAAATTGTGAATTTAAAATTCCTTTTAAATAATAATTAATAATTCAATTTATGGAAATCAAATACGTAGCCCTCTATTCGGGGAGACATTAAAGGGTCTGATAACTATCACTAGAGGAAGTTTAAGTCCGACCGTTTATCTAAATCCGGTCACTTCCTCACAGTATAAATCCTCAACCCTAATGAATTCTCCCTTAAAATTGAATCAGCCCCTTGGAATATACCTACAAAACAAATAAATTTTTGAAAATAATGAATTGAGAAAATATTTAATTATTTTAAATTGTATAGAATGGTGAATTCGTTACAATAGCAGAACAAAACTGTATGGAGGAAGTATTGATGTGGAAGTAGAATACAAAAGGGCTGGCCTGGTAGTAGAAACTTTATCAAAAAGTTGGTTCTTTATTGACCTCTTCATTGGCGAGGCGGATAGGTAATACGATAAAAGGGTCGTTTTGACCCTATGGGGTCTCCTTGACCCCTTATCAAAATCGTGAGTTTGAAGGTAATGCTATTTTGAGAAACTTAAAAAATTTCATGTTCGAATGGAAAGTTTAAATTTTAATTGTTTATTCAGATTTCATATTTTCTTTTGATGTTCAGTGACCTTTCACTGAATATTTTCAAATATTAATCAATCCGAAAGTGATGACATATGACATTCATTTTGAAGGGTCCGAAGGTGTAAAACTTTTTGGTGAGAGGTTGAAAAATGTGATGGTAGGTTGGTGGGAAGTGGGAGGAGGTTGAAGAAGTAGGAGGAGAATAGCTGAGGGGCATTGTGGGGATGTGTATTTGGCGTTTGTGGAGAGGTCTGACGAGCCCTGAATTTTTCGACAAGTTCGAATTTTGAGGTTCTTCTACCACTCCACATAAAGAGAAAGATTCATTTCAAAGTGTCGCACTTTTCGCTAGACAAATAATTCATCCTTTTTACTTTGAGTTTTTGTTTGCATATTAGATTTTAATTCAAATCAATAGCATTTCTTACCAAATTTTAGGGGGACAGGTCGGGGCATTCAGATGACATAAATTGAATATAAAAGATGGCTTTATATTTTAATGGAGAGATGATAAAAAATGCAAACATGTTTTTCCCGGGTCATATGTACACAATCGAACGATTTCTCTGGAGAACGCATTCAATTACCTCCGAGGACGTAATACAGGAGGCAGGTAGGACTCTTCTTTCCAATTAACTTTACTTTCCCCTCCCTCAGCCCGCAATCGAAAAATAATTGCCCGTCCGCTTTGTGTTTCAACGTCAAAATATTCCACCCACTCGGAAAGCCCCCTCGTTGACAATCGGGCATTAATATTTTCTCGAAACGCAAATTCGCAACTTGAAATTAATTGAATGGTATGTTAATTGCTTTTGCACTTGATAATTGGTTTTGAAGCTGTGGTTTTATAACGAGGCTAAGCGTTATTGTAATTTTTTAAACGTTTATATTAATTTGAAAATTTTCCCGAATTTTATTGAATTCAGTGAAGGAAAAATCGTTTTTTTATCAAGACTAAATCCCTTTCCATACAAGTACGGGCAGAATTCCAAAGAGCTTTCACTCGGTTTAAGTCCCTTCGAGCCTGCCTTCTTGGACACAGTCTTCCTTATTTAAAATTCACTTAAAAAGCTTTGTCCCGGAGTGCCGATGTTGTTTATTGTTGAATAGTCTATATGCAAATACAAAAGTCAATCTTTGTTCGAAAAATGGACTGTTTTTATCGTTTAAGTGACAGCGGACATTAGCCGGCCTATTCAAATGAGTTGGTTTAAGAGAGTGGGTTAATATTTTTCAGTATTCATGTCCATGAATATGCCGCAGACCCCTCTCTCCACTTTTTCCCTTCCAACGTATATTTATCTATTATGTAAAACCCCCTTTCCACGCCTGTTATTTTTCAACAAAACAAAGCGTTTTGTCATTTTAAATGTCGACCGTTTTACCCCAGAATATTAACTTCTACACGCTTATAGGAGTCACGGTATTCCCTCTTTTTAGTAACAAAAATAAGTTTGATTGCAATAATTCTGCGATTTTATTAAATGTGTGAGATAAATTTTTAACGTTTCCACTAACTTTGAACAAATTACGGTTTTTGGACGTTAAATTTATCTGTTTGAGCCAGCCTTGTGCTCAAAAGACTCGTAAAGAGCGATTGAGGCTGGAGAAAGGGTTGATAAGAAGCCAATATAACTAAGTGATGTGAAGCGTGCAGTGCTAGGTTGGGAGGTAATGGGGGAAGGCTCCTACGTGATTAGAGCTCTCGATTACCAACCCTTTCCCGGACTCCCTCACTTTTCTACAGACGCAACTGCCGACAATATTCTCACCCCCTGGATACCCTAAATATTAATGAGGAAATCGCCCCCCACAAACTCCAGCAATAAGCTCGACCATAAACCGAAAATTAGATATCAGATATTTTTTCCCCGCAAAGGATTATAGGATCAAGAAAAAATCCACTCCAAAACTAATATTATGTCATTAACTTGGACAAACAAAGGAAATTCAATTATCTTATTTGCCCGAGGCGAAGAAAGGCTTCCAAGAATTATTAAATTATTGCTCCCTACTAGGGTTGGAAAGTTCAAAACTATTTTTAACCTTTTTAATTGTTGTAAATAAAATTTTTTTTAGGGGTTTTGTTAATTTTCATTCGTGTTTTAGCTTCTGAGGGTAGGTTGGACCCTGGAGGCCATTAATAGTCCAGAATCACCACCGCCCCTTGTTAGCTCATAAATTATTATTCATGCTTGTAATTTAATTTTTTATTAGGTCATTCGAAATTAAATATAATAAAATACCGCTTACCCGTCTAGAAGCATTTCGCCTCCATTTTTGACCCAGTAGTTGATCGTGTTCGGAAAAGCTTCGACGTAGCATTTGAGCTCGACGTCCGTTCCAAGTGGAGAACCCAACAACTGATTAGGCACCTTGATCATCGGAGCGACTAAGAAAATCAAAAAATAATTAATTGCAAATTTTTTTTAATTAACCAGGAAAAGTTTCGTTTTTTTATTAAAATCCAATTAATACTCCACAAAACTAATTTTCCTTGATTTTAAAAAATGTGAAAATAAATCTTAAAAAAAATTGAATGAAGTAAAAGGTAGTTATGGGAGAGGAACTTCCAAAAATGAACTTTTTCAAAAATTTGGCTCTCTACATACTCCTCTATTGGCCGGGCGAAACTCTACCGCGTCCCTAACCTTCTGACCCTACCCTATATATTATGAAAATTTGGTGAAGATACCTGTAGCACTAGAATGGTATTTTGGGCAGCAGACATACAAAGATTAATAACTTTTGTTATATGCAGAATTTAAGAAAATTGGTCCGATAATTAACTTTCTCAAATTTTTGTACCGGATCACCAAAGGTCTTTTTGACCCTACGGGGTCTCCTTGACTCCTTCCCAAAATCTTTGGTTTCAGGGTAAAAAACTTTCTTTTTGAGTAAATTAAGATGTCAATCAAATCCATGAATATCAAACTTATCTCATTAAGTTTCTTCAGTGGTTTTCTGAATAATTCAATACTTCTTGAAATATAAATGACATTTTCCGAAAGGATCTCGCTTTAATCCAGTTGTATATCGATCAAGCATCTTTAATTGGCCATTTTTTATTAAAGGATGATTAAAAATGCTTATGTGGACTTTTTTTTTTTCCGGAAGAGAATTTTGAGGAAAAGTAGGTCGAAATGCGGAAAGTTTTAGTTTGGTAACAAGTCACGCGGTAACAAAAGGCGAAAGGGTGAGGGGGTTGGTGTGTCTGGGACACGTACACGGTCTGTTGTGGCCACAATAACCCAATCCGCATTTAGGGCCTTTACCTTGTTAGCTTTCCTCCAACGGGTCCGGCAAACATACCACAATCCGTTTTCCCTCCTAAACTCAACTGAATTATCAAATTAGGAACTTATTTCATATCTTGCTGTTGTTGCAAAAGTATTTTATGGAAGAATCACATTTAGAAAGGGGAAAAAAAAAGGTTCGTTAATGTCTATTAACTTTTCTTGAATTTGTTTGAACGGGGCAGCTAATTTGGCGGGACGGGCTCATCACTTTTACCCTTTAAAGGAATACCTTTGAGGCTTCCCCATCCATGAGCAAACACAGACATGTAATAAACTTGCAATACGTTGCCCTCGTTGCTTTTCATATCAAAAACCCGTACATCCCTTTTCCGGAGTCTCTAGTCAGGGATGGTGAAATTGCTAAAGTTTACTTTAAGGCCCCAAAAACGGTGGTGATCGCCTGAATAAATAAATCCTTTTGACTATTTTCCCTCGTTTTCCACGGTCTAATATTTACAAACGTGAATTAAAGTCCAAACTGAATTTTCAAAAAAAAATTGATGGAACGTAAAATCCTTTAAAAGTCTCAAAAGTACTTAGGAAGAAATTAAACGACATAAAATGCGAAATCTCTTAAAGGTGTTTTCTAAAGGGCATCGAAAAATGAAGGGTAGTCACCCTCTATTAAAATTCATCCCCTAATGAGTCTTTGAAAATGTCGTCTCCGGTCAAATTATAAACTTGGATAAAGGTTGCGAGGATCGTAGTTAGTATGCTTAGGGAGTGGACGACCCCCTAATTGGCGCAAGTCTGAGCGGACATATCAGAGCCGACTGTTAATTCAATCCTCGCCCTACGTGGAATACTAGTCGAAAAGGGGGTGGTGCCTCTTCCCCAAAGCCAGCAAAGTCTTTTCTCCTCCCTAATCATTTTTCACAATTTTTATACAAAAAATTTAAATTAACACCTTTAGGTTTTTCAGGCCAGAAACACGATAAAATGCCTTTTTTTTCGTTTTGTTTCTTTAAGTGAAAAGTTAGAAATGTCCCACAAAGGTTGAGCTTATCTCGAAATGAACACTGCGGCTAAACTTAACAAGAGGACTCTACCTTTTTTTCTTCCTTCAAAGAGAACCTAAATTGCTCAATCTCGACCCTTTTCTCTACAATTTTAATCAATAAAGTTTTTTTAAGGAAAAAAAACCTGAAATGTTTTTAATTAGCTTGAAAAACCTCCCGGGCATCCTTCCCAGAAACGGTTTTTTGTTCAGAAATTGGCGTATTAATTTATAATTTTGCAAAAACCGCAATAACGACTTCGGCATCGAATGACAAGTAAACAACCCATTATAAATGATCGGATTTCTGCATTAAAGGTATCAGTTACATTCACGATTTAGATATCCATACCATTTTATATATTGTATGAGCTCAATGCTTTTCAAAGCTGTCTTTTAACGATTGATAACCGAAGGATATCCATCACTGATGTAAATCGACATGATTATCGTAAACTCGTTAAAATAACAGAAATTTCTTTTATATTTGTGTTTTTTATGTATTCCGTTGCGAGAAAAACACGATTGAGTCTTCCTAAACCCGATGTCAATCATGGAGACACACTGTCTAAATTACATTTCAATATGACATTTGGACATTTTACGCAATAATGAAACTACGTGTTATGAAAATGTTTGGATTTGAGTGGGTTGGAAATATTGTATAAGTTCATAACGACCTAGAACTTTGCTACCCGTAAGAAATTTTTATAGTGCGGACGTGGGAAAGCAGTGTTCCCGGGGCTTTTTTAACTAGGCGAATCACACCAACGGTTTTTTGACGATCTATTACGATTAAAAGGTCTGGCCTGGTAGTTATGAATTAGGAACCCCTAAAACTTGAACTTTTCAAGAAGTGGGTTATGTACAGACCTGTACTGACACTTATATACCCCTTCCCCACATACCTCCAACCTTCCACCTCCTTCCCCCACTCCTTCATCACCTCCTAACTCTCCTTCGCCTCCCCCACAACCACCCAACCACCTTAAACTATCCCCAACCCTCATACCAACATTGCACCACCTCCCACTAAACTCGTTCTTTGGTCTTATACTTATTATGATTGCAAATAAACATATCTTTTCCTGGTTACTTTTATTAATTTTTAATACTTACAGACTACGTTTAAGATGATACGTTTACTAACTGCAGGTGGAACATCATTGCTCGCTATGCATAAAAAAGCTCCCATTTGGCGTCTGTCGAGTCGCCAAAATTGAAGCGCGCTCCCGTTGTAAGTGTCAACTGTTAATAAAGAGAAAGAGAGAAATTAATTAGGTTGTTTTGTACCGGTGACGTCATTGTTATCCTATCTTCGACGTAGATAGTGGAACCTAAACTTCTCGAGCCTGTAGGGCGAAACTGAGATAGAAACGTCGAACTAGCCGATAATCTATAATGGAACTTTATTGAAGTTGTTACTTAAGTCTTTGTTAATAGAAGTTATTTTCAATTATCAAGAAAATGGTTGAAATTGAACTTAAAAAAAATAATGGACAGGGTGAAGATTAGTGAATGTCATGCTAATAACTGGGCAAGGCTGCTGATGAACCTTGTCCCCATCATATGGTACCAATGGTTGAAAAACCAAAATTCTCTACTTGAGAGCCACGCTAGCTACTAGGCCAGGCTGCTTGGGTGTAGGATGGGACCAGGAAAGGTCAGCTAATTATATTGCTCTGATATTGGACTGTAATTTACAGAAACTTGATTTAGGCTGTGTTTTAGTAAATACCAGATAACCGGATGGATTTTGAAATGATTAGATTACCGGAAAGCTTTATGCCATTTGAGAAACTACGTTTATTAATCTGGCCAAGTCGACTAACGACCGCACCGGTGGTTTCTGTTCCCACGCTGAGACTCTTCATCCCGATTATGATCCCTTTGGTTTCTATTGTAGTTTCACTAACTAATACAGAAACGCTATTCAGGGTATGACTAAGGAGGATTATTCTTATCTTGTTTATACTAATCCTATTCTTGAAATGTAACAATATTACCTCTGAGCATGTCGCCTCGTCCACGTTTGAGGAGAATCGGCTCACCGTCTTCCCTTTTCCATGTTATCCTCGGCTCAGGATGCCCTGCCGCTTTGCATATTAATGTCGCGTTCTCGCCTTCTTGGATGCTTACATCCGCGGACGTCTCGTCGTATAAAATATCTGGAGGCACTAAAATCAATTTAAAGGATGTCAAATTAATAAAACATTAATTATGAAGTGACATTTTTGCTTTGTTTAATTAGACATCGGTAAAACTTAGTACAGGTTTCTAAAATTTATCTTTAAGAGTGACAAAGACGATGTCAAAGTTTGGTAAATGAACGACGGGGAGCCCTTAGTTAACTCACTGCTTGTTCTAAGGGTGTCCCCCCCCACTCCCCGTCACCCCATCCCACTCCCTTTAAAACCGGATTTAGAATTAATTGTCCCGAACTAATTAGTTTTGTGCGAACAAGTCGGCAAATTGTCTGGGCCCCTACTTAACAACATCTATCTCGGAGCCTCCCCATTTATTAGGACAGAGGTTGCCCGCTATTAAGAAGACTTAGTGCCGCCAGGTAAATTAAATCAATGGCTACAGTTTTAAGCGATTGGGTGAGAGTTGTAGCAAACATTTATTTCTCCCGGATCGAAGACGTCCAAAAATTAGGCCCAACACCCTCCCATTTATACAACTTCTAAACTTTCATTAAAATTCCAAAAAAATGTTTAATTTTCAGCATAATTTCGCGGCGTGATTTAAAGCGACCGCATGTTTCAGCGTGTTAATTGCGTATTGGCCCCGCCCGAGGGGTGAACAGTGATAAATTACATGTGAGGCCTAGAATGCAGTTGAAACAGTGTCGCCTCCGATAGTACCTACCGAAATAAACCAGAGTAGAATGTAATACATAAACTAAAAGGAACGAATACTCTACAGTTAACAACTCCGAAGCAAGTTTCGCCACCTGTGACCCATATCGGTTTTCCACTATGACTTAAAATCGCATTTGTTTACCCAGTAGGCTTCAACAATATAAAATGTCTTTGTTCTTTCTAGTTTAACATGAAACCATAAACAAACAGACCAACAATACGGGGAATATAATTAACCCCCAGAGTTATCCAACGTGCTGAATATTGTTCAAAAGCAGTCTTTGCTAGAGGGAAAAAGTTAACTCCCAGAGTTATCCAATTTGCTGAATATTGATCATCACCGTTTTGGAAATAGAAGGGAAGCAAAATCTGTATTTAAAAAATTAAAATAAAACATCAAATAGTTTAAGAAAAATAAGGCCTAATCATTTTTTTAAAACGCTCGTGTTAAAGTTTTGTTAAAAAGAACTTATTTATGTTTTGAATATTAAGCACTTTTGACATTAAAACCTTTAATATTTAAAATGAACCAAAATAAATATTTGGAGCAAATATGAGATAAATTGTTAATTTTTAACTTTAATCAAAATAAATGTGAAAATGAAGAAGACAAAAATTGATAACTGGGGACAAAAAACCGATCAACGAAAGTAAAATATGACGTCTTTCAACAAAATGTTTGTTTTAATAAAGGATTTTGTTTCCGTCACAGAAAAGAGGGTAACTTTGTGCATTTTTGGTCCTATACAAACGCCCGGGGCCTTTTGTCAACATTGCGAGTTCTCAATTTTCAATAGGAATATCGATTAGTCTCAACTTAAATGTTCCTCATCCGACGGTTTCATTATAAAACCTCAAAAGGAGCAGCAATTTATTTTTTTCTATTAACAAGAAAGCTTAAAATTATAAGAAAATATCGGAAAAATTTCAGAAAAAAAATTAAGAAAAACATTTTTCATCAAGTTTTGTGAAAAGTTTACTTCCGTTTAAAAATGAGAAAAGTCATTTTTTAAATGCTTCTTTATGCCAATTTTATGGATAATAATATGAAACCAATGAATTGAAAAGTTATAGGTATTTTATTGTTTTCTTATTTTCCAGTCCGGTAAAACACGTTATCAGAAAAAATGAGAAGTTTTTATTTTATTTTCATGAAAAAATATTATTGCAGCATTTGTATTTTTTAAAGTTCAATATGAGACAAAACGTCTGTGCAATTCAATCCCCCTCCTTAACCCAGATGCCATAACTCAGGAGATATTGATGTGGAATAATGAAGCAATAGCTATGCCTTAGAGGTTCCCATTTCGAACAGCGGATGGAAGAACGTTTGGTAAGGATCGTGGAATGGAAAGTCTTCGGTTCAAATCGATGTTTTTGAGACGGTGAGCTTGGAATTAGGAAATAGAGCAATTGTGCTCCCCAAGCAGTCCCGGAATGTTTCCACCCTTTCATGGAACTACATTGTTATTCATTAGATGTCATCATTCCTCTTTCCTTTTCGAGCCCAGACACCGATTTGTCTAACGAACCTACCGTCTTTTCTCCCCTTTAACTCTTCCGTTTTACATTTGCAAACCGTTGTGACTTGTAAATGAGAATACATCTAAAACAAAAATAAAATGTAAAACGGCTTTTGTTTGTACAAAAATGCGAGTATGTGTCCGGCCAGGTTCGCCAGGGCTTTATAAAGGAAAAAGAAGTAAAATAGTGGATTTTCCCCAAGAAATAGCTACATAAAGTGTGAGTTTTGAAATAAAAGGGGATATACCTAATTGCATCTAAAGAGAGTTGGACCAACCTAGAAAAATCAATTCATTTAAAAGAGCCCAAACAAACTAAAAAGGGGTCCAAACAAGTCTATAAGGGGTTCAAACCTGTCTTGAAGGGGTCCAAACCAGTCTAAAAGGGGTCCAAACCTGTCTTGAAGGGGTCCAAACCAGTCTAAAGGGGTCCAAACCTGTCTTAAATATGTCCGAACCTGTGAAATGGGTTCCAAACATCTTAAATGAGGTCCAAACAGTAAAAAGAGCCCACACAGTTAAAAAGGGACCAAAAGTTTAAACCACTTTAGAGGGGGGGGGGGTCCAAATCACTCTAAAAATTTTCCAGAAAAGTAGAAAGTGGTTTAAATCCGTGTTATAGAGGTCCAAATTGCATTAAAAAGGGTCCAAACTAGTCTAAAATAAGTCAAATCACGTCAAAATGGTATCAAAGTCCAAACTGAAACAAGGACAACATTTTGTAAAATACCGGAAAATTGACAAAAATAGTTACTACATATTAGTGACTGCAGTAACTCACTAATAACCCTGGTTTGGCGATACCTCCAACAAAAATTTCCTTTAAAATTTCTCCCTCAAGCAACACACTACCTCCAATGGTCCTCTCCCTATACACCCATCAAGGATATCTATCACTGGGCCAGTCTGCTTACAAAGTCCCATTCATGGTTACAGGAGCCAGCTCTCATTTCACAAGATAGCGTATTAAATCTGTGAATAATTAGCAGCATGGACTAGTTTTTAATTAAAATCCTTTGTATATCCATTTAATACGTAATTTCGGATTCAAAAGCTTTTAACGTCAGCTTCATCGGTAAAGCAATGCAATAAAAGGAATTTACATAGTAATTAAACTGTAATGAATTGGAGGGCGTCGGGGGGAGGGGAGGGAAGTGGTGAATGTTGTAAGAATCCGGGACGGCGCTTGGTCTAAAGTGGCTCCCGGAATTAATCGGTTGAAAGGGCTAACCCGAGCTTACAATTGCCCCAAGTGGCTATCCAACTTAAGAGACTCTTGATTCTCTTTTTAAATTAAATTGGACCGGAGAGGTAGGGGTATGAAAAAAATTGTTTTCTGTCATTTTTTCCTATTACCCTTTACCCCTTTTTTATGATCGGGGGCTTTAGTTGTTTGGACAAAATTTCCACCCTTGATTAAAGGGCTCTAATAAGATAAGAAACTCCCAAGCAATTATCTCCTATCTAGTTTTTTTTTTCAAGCGTATAAAAAATTGTTAATATTATACTAAATAAAAAAAAATTTTGAACTTTTTTTAACGAGATATTATCGTTCTCTTATTTCAAACACGATGAGTTAAGCCAGCAAGGAGTTTGTTTGCTTTGCAAACAACTGTTGATATACATATTTTCATAATAAAACGTGACAGTATTAAAAAAAGTTCAAAATATTGATTATCTATAAAGGTGCCACGTGATACGGACTAAAACTCATCTTTTAGTTATAAAAGAAGGTTTTAAAATTAAATCTTATTAAAATTTATAAGATTCCTGAAGCGTTATGTCTTTATGCGAAGAGATTTGTTTTGATAGAAATGAAATAAGTTTCTGAAAGATATTAAATGCGATGAAATAACAGAAATTGGGATTTCGATCGGGAGGTTTTAGGTCACTTTTAGACACACAAGTGATAATGACGTCATTTTTTACGTGAGAAAAGGGCCGTTCGTTCAGGTCAAAGGGTTCAATCAATCTTTCCAAACGCCCCATCCCCCTTACCCTTCCTCGGCGTTCTCGTTCAATCCTTTAGGACCGTAGGACCCAATACAACTGATATATGTTCAATTTATATCAACCTTTTACCTCCGGAAATACTATTTTGTGTTTACTTGAGAAAGTATTCTATAAAAATACCAAAATATACGTTTTTTTTTTTCTGTTAATTTTTTTAACAGATTTTGTTAATAATGTTGAAGTTTTTTTGGCATAATTATGTTTTGCTGGCCATTACCTTGTCCTTTGGTTTAAAAAAAAATCGACCTAAAATCGTGCCAAGCGCATCTCTTTTTAGCTGGTTTCCAAAGGAAAGAAGCTCTTGAGGCCGATGCTTGGAGGCCCCGGAGCCATAAAATATACTTTACTATAATAAAATTCAATTTATGGTCTGATTTTTATAGTGATACCATCACTATGTGATCCCCTGAACACCCTGATCAAGAATATATAGGTCTGTAAGCCCGGAGCCTCAGTACCGACCTCAATAGCTTCATTTCTTTTGAAAATCAGCTAAAATTAAAGGAGAAAATTAGCCATGGTCCATATTTAAAAACTGAGCAATCATCTTCTTTGGGCTCTATTTTTTCTTTCCCTTCAAAAATTTTTTGAGTGCCCTCAGGCTATTTTAAAAGCCCTAAACCCAAGAGTGTTTTGGGTAGCGCCTCTGAAAGAGTAGTCATTTTCTGAAAGGTAAAAAAGACCTTTCATCTCTCCCTTCTTAGCTTGAAGATGGCGTATTCAAAAGAGTTATTGTCAATATAATTCTATCAAATGGTATTGCCAAATGGCGAGAGCTTTTTGTTTATTGAAACCTAAAAGAAAAAGACATAAGAAGCTTCCTATTCTTTCGAGTGTATTTCGAGAGGAAAGATTGGGGCGCGTTGGAGCGTTAATATTCGCGGTCGTCCCCCTCAAAAAGCCTCTAATGCGATTAAAAATTATCCGGAACACTTGTAGAATGATATTTCTCATAAAAAAAGGTCTCTCATGTAAAACAAATGAAACTCACCATGAACGTCAACACAGCCTATTTGCTTTTTCATAATATTCGTATTGATTTGACACATGTAGCATCCTCTGTCGGATTCTTTGAGCTGCTTTATATGAAGCCTCCACGTCCGCTGATTGTCATGAGTAACGTGAATGCGTGAATTGTGCGTGACCACCCTCTGGTGGAGGCTGAGTATCGTCTGATCTTCCGCCTTCATCCAGCCGACCTGAAAATTTTTAAATAATTTTACTCTTTTAAAACGGTCGTTGTGGCAGATAATAATGTTAAGTCTACCGAAAACCGTTTACTTTATGTACTTAAAGCTAAAGCTATTGATCATTATTCATTAATAAACGTCATCCATGCTTTAACAGATAAGCCACGAGCGACCCTCGCTAAAAATAAATGCTTTTAGCTTCTGAACTTTTGTTTTGTACCATTTACGGTTTTTAAATATGTATTATATTTGGGTTAATAGGTAATTTGCAACAATTTTAATTTTTACCTTTTCAAGAAGTTTTAACTTTTGACACCAAGCTGCCTTAAGTTGGATAATTAGTGGGGGAAAAAGTGAGTCGCCCGAAAAACTTGATCTTTGACCTCAAGACAAACACCAAATACTCCCAAATCCAACAATCCACCACCTCCCAACACTCTAGCATCATCTCCCCTATTTTTTGGCAATTACTCGAGAAATATTGGTCCCAATTTTTTTTATGTAATCCATTGAATTTCTCGTTACGTTTACCATGCAAATCAATAATAATATTGAAAATATTACGATATTGTATTTTTGGCTTTAATGGCCACCCTTCTCAAGTAAATAAAAACATTCAGACAGACACGCAACCTAAATTGTTCAGAATCATCCAAAATGCAAAAGGGGAGTGGAATTTTTCATTTTGGAGGACCAACAATTTTTAGACCTCTTCGTTTGGAACTTTTTGCAGTTTTTTGCTTATTTCTTCAAAAATTATGCGTTTCAGCGACTTGACCACTCAATACAAAATAAAAGCTCATGAAATTTTCTAAAAGTCCGTTAATTATTTATACAATTCGACCCAGCCGTTTGGCAGATATCGATGGTCACAGTTTACCTTCCGCCGTATGACCGATTTAGTCATATTACCGAGTCTATTAATTTAGTGCTTGCTGTTTCAAAATTCGTCGGAATCCTATAGGTTTGGCTCCAGAGCCAAAAACGTACGGCAAAACTTATCGTTGATTCTAAGTTTTACATACATACTTGGCTATGGAGCCAAAGATATCAATGATAACGTATCCGGAGAACTTTTAAAACAAAAAGCGCTAAATTACCTTTTTTATGAGCCTATTACGAACTCAATAGGGCGGAATATTCTCCTGGGTTTAACCCACAATGATTTCCTTAACACTTATCAGTCATACGGCGGACGGTTAACTTTGACCATCGATATCTGTCAAACGGCTGGTTCGAATCGGAAAAATAATTAATGGATCTTTAGCAAATTTTAAGAGCTTTTATTTTGTACTAAGCGGTCAAGTCGCTGAAACGCTTATTTTTGGAAATGTGAGCAAAAAATTGCAAAAAGAAATTTTTGCGGTTTTGACAAGGTTCTGAGCAAAACTTTTGATAGAATGAGTCTAGTGGCAGATAGATAGAATGATTGGCTCTCGAAATATTAAATTTTTCCTGCTGTTGGCCATTTTGGAGACTTACAAAGACAAACTGGGTTTGAGGGTATGACAATAACTTTCTTTTGGGAGAGTTTATTACCCATGAATTTTACAAAAATTTACTGTTAATGATTCCCAGAATAAAGCCGAGTAATGGGTGGTAATATTATCTGGTTGTATTGCTCTTCGGAAAGACGTTCTCAATTTTCTTTCTGATATAACACCCGAGGGGTAAAAGATTCACGAAGAGATATTTAAATGTAGTCCTGGAAGAAAAAAGGAAAAGTTTGGTTACGAGGGAAAAAAACAGAAGCAGTGTACGGTTTAGATTTGTTCGACTTTTTCTCCTTTAACTTTTTATCTCGATGTCGCATCTAAATAGATATAACGCCATACAGTCAGCTCTATCTTTAAAGAACACGCATCCCTTTTTTTCCCTCTTCTTTCTTCAAAAGCGTTCCCGTTTATTGCTTCCGTTAGAACAGTGGGAGTTCAAAAAAGTTTTTCCGTCAATGTTTCTCTCTGGCTATTTTCAAAAGAAATTGAAAGTTGTCCACAAATCATGGGAGTTTTCTTGGATATGAAGGTCCGATTATTTTATATCGGGAAAAAAGGAGGAACGGTGCTTAAGATCGAGTGGTAGACTTAAATAGGGGGAAGGGGACTACCTGTAGACGGTCGGACGCCAGCCTTTACTGAAATGGGAAAACTTTGAAACATTAACTAAAGGGTGATGCTTGAGAATTTCATTGCAACCGCCGGCGTGCCCTTCTTCCCCGGCCTCTTTGCTACAACTTTCGTGAAAGTCAATTTCATTCTCTTGATTTATGCTCCGTCAGAGACACTCCACGCGTCACTAAGAAGATTTTCCAAAACCAATTTTAACGGTGCAAATTTAATTTCGAACATTTCTAAAAAAAGATTCTGTAAATTTTTTAAAAAAACGTATCCTTTTGAATAAAAAAGTAACCACTTCAGATGATGGATCACCGATGTCATCAATTTATCTTCCTGTGAGTCTATCGAAGCGAATAATTGAAAAAATAAAACATATTGCCTCAAACATCCCCTTTCCCACATAAATTACTAATTAAGGGCCAAAAAATTTTTAAATAGGCGCTAATTGAAACCCATTTGAATACGGACAAGAATGCTTAATGAATCCCGTGTATAACGGTCCCACTTGTAAATTTGTAGGTAGAAATGGATTCTCTGTACTCGTAAATGTGAGTCTGTGTGCCTCCGTGTATTCGGGCTAATCTGTATGTATGTAGATTAGGGAGTCCCGGGGGGAACGCTGATTAGGAAATATAGATGTAACCGGATTACATATGTTGGGATAAGGATCTTTTAGTGTAAAACTCCACTAAACGCCTCTCGAAATGTTAAAATACTAAACTTTATTTATCGGAAACTAATAGCCCGGAAGAATATACTGGTTAGGGGCGGAGCTGAGTGAGCACGATTAGTGGTGTCCTGGCGAAGGGCCCACCGACATTACATTAGTCCAAATGCCTTTTACCCATCGTGACCATTAAAACAAAAAACCTTTTTTTGTTTAGTTTTAAAACGTTTTTTAAAAAACTTCAAAAATCCAATTTTCTTTATTATCAAGGGATCGAGAAAACCCAATTTATATTGAAGTGTGTTGATAAGTGTGCCATGGCAATAATTGTCAAGTGGTCACCTTCCGAGGAAGTGTTGACAAAGTTTAGAGAGACGTCTCTCTCTCTCGTTTCTACCCCTTCTTGACCACAGAACTTTCCTTGTTAGCCTCAAAACTTTAGTTTCATGCTCGCCTAGACATCGGTATACCATAATCATGAAGGCTTTCAGAAGTTTCCTCAACTATACTTTCGTCTAATTTATTTTTTTCCACTTTTTGTCCCCTCTAAACAACTTCCTCGTTATGAGAAAGACGTTTTTAAAAATAAAATGCCTTAGTCACAATTTTTTCTCAAGCACCACCTTGGGCTCAATCCTCATTATTTAATTTAATCATCTTTTTATTGTGAAGCTAATTGAAAAAAATAAAAATCCTTCTGTATTGTACATGAATTCTTGTCTTCGCAGTAAATATTTCCCTTATGAAGTTTTCCTCGAATTAATAATTTATCGGATGAAATAAGGGTAAAGGGGGGTGTTTACCCAACAAAAGGTGAGGGGGCGCTCAAGGGGATAAGCCCTAGTTGTTTTCCTTATGCTCTTCCACACCTGTACACCCCCTCCCTTTCCATTCTATCTAGCAATATCTCAAGCAAGCTAAGAACCAACCCCTCGTCAAAACAGGCGCCCATTCAACTAAACCCTTCTCATAAATCCTTCTTTCGGACAGTGATATCTTACTTGCATGTTGAAAAAAATGCAACTTTTTTGAATCAAAAAAAGTTTGACAATAAAACTTTATAAGTCGTTTTAGATCCGTTATTATTCAAAACCAATTAGTAAATGATCTGCATAAAGCCATTAACCAATTAAAAAGAGGATGAAAAGTCTCGAATATCTTCGATAAGAGGGAATTAAAGAATTCCAATTTAACCCCAGGGGGCGGTCAAAAGGGAGCAGGAATGAGGGTGTCCGGGGTTACGATTTAGAAAAGATTCCGAACCATTGGACCCTTTCCCACGACTTATGTTTACTCTTTAACATCTGACCCTTTACTGATCGACCTGGGAATAAATGATTTGTAAAAAAACAAGACCGGACCCCGTTTTTTTAGGGATAGACCGAGGAATACGAAATCACCGTAAATGCAACATTAACTCTCGCTGTGCGTGATCTAAACGAAATTTCGAGCTACTAAGCGATTTATCGTTAGTGAACAAAAAGCTTAAGATTACCACTCTGAGAACTATTTACATTGATAATTTTTGTACAAAATATCAAAATTTACCTTATATTTTCCAAGGTTGTCGACTGTACAAGATAGGACAGCTTCTCTCCCCACTGGTGTTGTCAAATTTCCTATCGGGAATGCGAATTCAGGATCTCCTTCACCTGTGGAAAATAAAAATTTGTAAATTTTATTGATTTCTTAATATTTAGAGAACTATGATGGAAGAAGTGATTTCGGCCAAAAATGATGATCACTGACTAAAAAAACTTTTAAACTGCAATAGTTAATTAACTACAATAGTTGATAATGTGATATCAATTTCATTTCATTCATGGATTGGTCAAGTTAGACAGATTTATTTCTCTAGCTTAAGTATATATTTATAATAAGCAATTTATATTTTTGTTATTTACAGATAAATCCATTCGGGAGTATTGGAAGGAAAGAGGAATAAAACTAGGGAAATCGATTGTTTGTCAGGGAGGCTGCGGTTGTGCCTTATCTCGGCCCCAAATGCAAACATAAAGTATACTATTGAGACCTAACAACAGCAGATTGTAATGTTCACTGCACCATTCTTGCGGAGAGAAATTTATTAAGATGATAAGGTTGAAAATTCTCGTTATTGGAGTATGGAAACAAAAAAAAAACATATCCACTTGAAAACTGTAAACATGAATTAGTTGCTTGTTTCCAAACTCGAATCGTTTCCCATTGCTAGAAAGCTCTGGAGTACACCTCGTCGGATAACTGACGGAAGGGGTGGTGGGATTTGAAAGGAAACACCGCTTCGCCTCTTTTGAGTGGTTCGAGTGAAGGTATTAAAGTGCCCTTGACATTTTGAGAGGGCGCTCGTCATTGACGGTGGAAAAATGCATATTCACATTGAGGTTTTTCTCCACCCCCTTCCCCTAAAACCTTTTTCTACGTGTGTATACGAATTGCAAATGAAACGAACAGTTCTCACTTGTTGTGTTCCCTTAAATTAAAATTTCACGAATAACTTCCATGAGGGGGAAAAAATTCCTAAACCTCAGACTGATCCTTGAAAACAAAAAATTATATTTGAATAGGATAACTTTCAAGCAACCTGATTTTTTTTCATAATATGCAAATGAGTTTTTCTTTTCTCAAAACGATATTTTATTAATTTATTTAAAAACATGAAGCGAAGTGAAAAAAAAAGGTTTGGGAGATGGTCAGTGGTTTGAGCTTTTCGATTCGTTCACTCTTTTTACCACAATTTTTGCTTCTTTTATGGACGTTTTAAGTCCTAAAACAACTTTTTCGATTTTTGATGGTTTGGTTGTAATCGTTGAGACTCGGGGTGTTTTATTGCCCTTAAAAAAAATAAATTGGAAATAAGAACAAAAAGGGAAGAGAGAAAGCTTTAGGGGAAGACAAAAAAGGAAAAAGGCTCTCCTACGTGTTGCGAATTCCATGACATCTATTAAACCGTTTGTACTTGGGGTAAGCTAAAGGAAAATAGGGCCGGCGGGGGCGGGAGCGAAGGGGTTTTTCGTTCAGGGTGTGCCGAGTAGTTGGATAATCCGATGGGGGGTAGGTTAGACCCCGTTGAAGAATAATAATCGCATTAGGCGCCCTCCACCAGGGTGGTTCCGCTAATATTGACTTGTACTGCTAATCCTGCTGATAGGCCGGCACTGTTGACAGAGGATGTTGATAAAGGCAGTTAACAACCCAAAACCGGCCTTGTCCGTTTAATAAATATAAGAATTAGAAAACTGGGAAAGGTTTTCATACATTTTTTGAATTTCAGCTCAGGATTACATTTTTCGATTGTAAATCTTTCGTTTACAAAAGGAGCGAGTACGAGGCCCTTCCGCCTGGGAAATCTATGTCTAAATCCCTCAGAAGGATTCAAAACGTGAACATGAATAACTGAGCCATTGTGAAAGAGCTGTTTTTCCATCAACCCTTAATCCAGGATAATCTGAATTTTAGACAATAGCTACAACTTTTTAACGCAAAAATTATTATTTCTTATCAATAAAAATTGCATTGAATTTTTTATTCAGTGACAAGTAGAATTTGCATTTTTCGTATTTGCATCGTTTTGTCTATACAAGTGGTTTTTATTCTCGTCGCATTTCATAAATAAAGATCGCATTCCGTACCATCGGGAAGCACTTCATTTATGGGAAGGGGGGAATACTCGGGGAAGCTCTTATAATGGAAAATAAATCAATATAAAGTTGTTTCTCGGTGGGACGGCCGTGTTAAAAAATAGACCCACCCCCCTCCACCCGCAAAACCGGATTAATGAAGGTCGTCCATCAATTTT
This sequence comes from Orius laevigatus, assembly GCA_018703685.1. Lineage (NCBI taxonomy): Eukaryota > Metazoa > Arthropoda > Insecta > Hemiptera > Anthocoridae > Orius > Orius laevigatus. The sequence continues at coordinate 103,154 of JAGWEN010000250.1, forward strand.
TTTTATCCCCCTCCCCTACCCATAGCCATCCAGCGGGGAACCTCATAAGAAACAAGGGTGTGAGGATTCGTTTGTCTTTTATTAATATTTCGGTCTTTCAAACTTTTTTGGGGGGTAATTTTATATACAAAAAATTAATTTTTAAACCTTAAAGTTTTTTTTACTTATTCATCCTCTTTAGTTTCAATTTTATTAAAATCGTTAAAGCCATTCGTAATATCCACCTTTAACAGTTAGCATATTTTATGACATTCAACCAAGATGTCACACCACACTCTATTTACCTCATACCCTCTATTAGTCCAGTCAATCTAAGCCCGAAAAGGCCAAATAAAAGAAAAGATAAGGTATTTTGTTTCTCTACGGAAATGTGTAGGGGTAAGTCCCCTGATTAACCAAAAAAAAGTCTATAACCGAAACCCATACGCTTTGGCGTCAGGAGCGTTTTTAAGGTTTTTAAAGTTTTTTTTTTTTCCGCCAATATCTCGAAAACTGTAGGTCGTAGACGAAATAATTGTTTGTACAAAATTCAAGATTTTTGAATTTGCTACAATTTTGATGTAATACAATTTTTTGCAGGACTAAACGTATCATTAGTACGAGGTCGCAAAAAAATCCGGGGTTTTCTATTTTGACCTCTAAAGGACAGAAGAGGTCATCCAATAAAAAAAGTATACTTTATAAAAGTTGTAGAGATTTTAATTAACTTTTGAAAACAACTCTCAAAAAGCAATTAACGATTAATAGGCATGGGTGGAGGTAAATTTCAAAACAAATTTCATTCAAAAATTGAAATTTCAAAAAATTTTATAAAAACAAAATTAAAGCTTATAAAATTTTCTACAGATTTGATTTACTGAGATTTTTCGAAGGACCAAAGGTTTCTGATCTACGACCCCACTCCCCATACCTACCGTTCCTCCAATTTAGGTAGAATTTTTCCAATAAAAAAGACATCCTTGTGAGTTTTGAGAAATAAAATGTGGAAAAATCGAAGACACAATTGAATAACGAAAATAATACAGAAAAGATAAAGCAGGCTGGAAAGGATAAATGATGCTCAGTAGCATTTAGTATGACACCTGCTTTATTATTTAACTAAGGGAGCAATTAGGTTGTGTAGTGATTAGACTGATTATGGGTTGTTTAGTAGAGGAGTTGGACCTTTACAGATTTATGGCTACCCTTCCGTTGCCCCAAGGTTTAAAAATAGCTTTATTTCAGTATCTAAAAGGAAAAAACAAAAAATTGTAAAATCAGAATTTTTTTCTGTTGACTAATGTTCGAAATCAAGTTCACAAGTTAATCTGATGTAAAAATGGATGAAAATCAACCCGAAAATTCTTTTATCTTGTGAATAAGGCTCAAAATCAATATCCTGAATATAATGTTTTGATACACAAAGAAAATCCGACCTCAAAAGCTTGTTATAATGTATAAAGATTTTATGAGAGGGTGATTTTTCTCTGGCTAGGGCATAAAAACACGTCACAAACCGCTTTCAGTGAGTCATAAGTGTTAAGTGGTCTATTTTTTCACACAATGTGGTTTCTCCCTTTCAAAATACGTTTTTGATGGCGGGGACACGAGAAAAAGCTTCTCCGGACGTTTCTCCTTAACGAAAGGAGGGGAAACCGAAGAGTTTCGATAGTTTACCGGACCCCAGGGCTACATAAGAGAGTTATAGGGTGCATTAGAGGTTTTCTGTAATGAGCCCGCTATAGACACTAAAAGTAAAGTGGCCGCTATATCTCGAGACAAAAGCCTATCCCCTCAAGTTCAACATTTCCAACTTCTTTTTTACTTCATAATCCATTTTAGCACTTTTAACACGAAAAAGCTTTGATGACTAGAATCTAAATTTTCATGTTGCATAAAGCTTTTGCATGTAGGAAGTGAGGAACCATATTTTTTTAACCCCTTAATACCATGATAAATTACCCTTCATTTACATTTATTGTTTTCAAAGCCACTTTTTTTCCCCCGAACACTAATTTATCGACCATCGAAAAACGGGGGATTGGCAGATGGCCCGACTTTATTGCTTTGTAAGACCTTTTAATTGCCCTGCCGATTGACTCTGGACGGGGGTCGAAAGCAGGTTATAATTGGATCAGTCGTTTTAATTTTTTCACCCGAAGTTGATGGACCAAAGCTTGAACCGGAGAGGGAAAAAATTGCGTTTTTTAAGTCAATTATTTTTTCTTTCGCCATTTTTGTTTAAAAATATGCTTTTAGAGACCAAACAGTATTGGAAGGAGGGAAAAAACGAGTGAAAAAGTAAATTAAAATTACTGTAGTAGAAATAAGCAATTAACCTAAGCGCATAATAGGTCTAAAAGAACAAAGGCTTTCTGCTGAGTCGGAATTTGCAAGTTAAACAAGGAAGTAAGTGAGAAAATAGGGAGAAGGGGAATGAATAGGGTGCGTTTAGGTGGGTATAATCTAATGTAAAGCAGGTAGCCCGGAGGTCTTTAATGGAAGCAAGAAACCGTGACGAGGGCCGGCCTGGATCGCGGTATTTCCCAAACAGAAAACTCTCACGCTGTGGTGTGAGGTTCCGAGTCGAGAGAGACATACACGGGCCCCTACACTAAAAGACACCCTTGACCGATTTAAAGGGTTTAACCCCTTCCACCGAAATGTACTTTCCGTACCGAGAGCTATTTATGGCATTACAGTATCCCAGAAACTCCTTTCGGTTTTCCACTGCGATTTATTCCAACACTAAAAACCCTTCCCAACAATCCAAATAAAATTCAAGTGATGGACATAAAATTATGGAAAAACCGGCAATAAATTTAATTATATGAGAATTAAATCCCATTGTGTCGCATAAACTTCAAGCAATGTCCTCGGTTGTGAATAGAATAGGTGACCAGTGTCCAGTTGGGATTAGTCCCTCCGTGAGAGGGGGGTCGGATTGCTCGGATTCCCCTGGGGGCAATAACGACTGAATTATCACGTGCGATGTCAGTCGGTGGAAGACGGCCGACCGCCGACTCTAAATCACCGACGGGGTGGGCGCATGACGGGCAGAGGGATCGGCTCCACATGTCCGCACCCCTAAATAACAACTATTTGACGCCATTGTCGGCTCAGGATATTTACTGCAGGCTGCAATTCGCTCCCCGCCCGTCTCCCTCCCATTGCATCCCGCTGCATTCCAAACTCCGTTTAAGCTTCTATTCATTCATTATGCCCTCTCCACATTTCCCTTTAATAACCTCGTATTCCATTCGCACAACGTCCTTTCACTTCTAACCAACTAATACACGTTAATCTCCAACATATAATGTCCTCCATTTAAGTTACTAATTTATTAGCGTACCTAATAAATTAATACCTAATAATGCTTTAATAACGAGGAATAGACAATTATGAAACTATTCGTCTCTAACGGAATCGCACCCAAAATGCTGGGTTGGAGAGGTGATGGAAAACCGATGTGAGAGTAGAGAAGGGTAGAGGAGATTGTGAGAGAGGCGATGGGAATGTGGTGGAGAGATGATGGGAGAGTGGTGAGAGTACGAGGAGGGTAGGAAAGGACATGGGAAGGTCAGGGAGGGTAGGAGAGATGATTGGATAGTGGTGAGAGGGTCGAGAATGGTGGGAGAGGTGATGGGAGAGTGGTAAGAGGGCCGAGAAGGGTAGGAGAGGTGTTTGGAGAGTGATGTCTAGGCACACAAAAATCAACATTTCGAATCCCAAAAAAGCTAGTTTTGTGCTAAAAATCTCAAATCAACGATCTCATGAATGAATTTTACATTTTATTTTATGGATTACATGAAATATCAACATTTAAAATGGTTGTTTTCTTTGTAATAACATTTTAAAAGCAAATTTTCTGTGAAAATATTTAAATTTTTCTACTCCGAAAGAATCCTAATCAAATTATTTTCACCCCCTAGAGACCCCTTCTGTACCTAGTCTGCCTTAGCTATTTAGTTTAATTGTTGTTCCTTTTGTGAGTAGGCTCGAAGGTGGCTTCAAAATCTCCCAAATTTCAACCAACATTGCCATAAACTATGTACAAAAATTCATCGTACCTAGTCCTTAAACTGCTCTAGTTCTTTCAATTTGTTCACAAATTAATCGTGGTAATATATATTTTCTAAATTAATTAGGGTCTCCTCAATAGTAGTCAATTTAAATTAATTATAACCTGTGTATAACCAGATCGAACTCATTTGTCATTCGATGAGCCCCTTAATTACCAAGTATAATTAAATTTTAAACCTTCCCCCTTCCAAAGGCTACTCCTTTCCTTTTTTATCATTTTCAATTAGGATGAAGATCTATAAAATTGATTAAAACAAAATAAATTATTTTAAAATCCCTAATATATTCAACGAGGTCATAGTTTCGATCAGTTTGATGAGGTCTAATTTTTGTTATGCTAATGAACAATTGAATTATGTATAGTCTTTTTATTGTTTCTGAAAAGCTTTATGTTCTAATTTAATTAAAAAATTTGAAAATTATGTTTTAGGGATGTGAAAGGTTTTGATAAATTAATCTCCCATACAAATTCATAATTCTACATAAACCAGGCTCTATTTCTCTTCAGAGGTAAATTATAATATAGTAGATCAAAAAATGAATAGAAACCGATGAATAGTTTTGGAATGGAATATTTCTATATAGCTTATAGAGGTAATCCATCCTATTTAAACTATATTCTAATTAGTTAATTATGAAATTGAAAATGATAATGAAATTTGTTGGTGTTAAATGTGAGGTTAAATCTTGAGATATAGAGAAGGGTTTCAGAAAGCTAATAATACGTGTAGTACGGTTGAAACCCGTGTTATGAAACTGTCCAATTTGGCGGGTCTATCCACTCAAAGTGGCTTTTAATTGAGAGGACGAGCTCGGCCGGGGGTGTGGAGGGGGGGAAGGGTGAGATCCTACCCGCTCTAGGTACGCAATTAGCGGACAAGATGGCTCCTCCTCCGCACAACTCTCTTGATTGCATCACATGCAAATTGGCCGTATTCAAATCGACTCCAACCCCCAGGAGGACGACCCCTTTTATACATTCCCCGCGGGCATATGGCCGAACCCTTAAATTTACATGAATTTGAAAAAAATAGTTATTTTTAAGAAATTTTATTGGTCAGGTCGAAAAGCGCTATCGCCTTAGAAGCCTCCCTGAGGACAATAAATCACTTGAAAGACCCGGATCAGAGCCCGGCCTCACAAAGCCAGAACAAATTCAACACGGAGGAGCGAGCAAGGCTTAAGGGGCGCGTGTGTGCGTTAAAATGAGTGGGGGGAGCTCAGATGCGCACATGTAATTGCCTAAACGATCCCAGGTATCAACTACCTATAAATCAGATAAAGAATTCAAAACCTGTTACATATAAAATCAATGTCTGACACAAAACGAATCTTTCCCTTTGAGAGACATTTTAATGAAAAAGTCCAGAAAACACCAACAGATCAATTTTTAAGAATACGTAACTTACTAAGGAATTCCAATTATATATTTTCAAAGCAAAAGTTACCGCATCACAATTTTTTCTCTAATATCTTATTGGTTTTTTTGGTTATTGAATTTAGTCAATTTTCTTAAAAAAGGGCTAAAAGAGCGTACATTGAAAAGCGCCAGATTTTTCTGAAAGGGGGGAAATATTTATTTTTCACATTAGCCTTTCGTCCTCGTGGAATCTCGTTTATCAATTGAGGGCTTTGAGAAGGAAAATATTTTTCATTTATTGACTCGTAAGGCGGGGAAAGGGGAAAAAGATGGAAGTACTAAAAGAGAGCGCGGATCGAGGAAATCTAAGAATGTAATGAACTTGAACATTTTCGAAGGACCACTTTCTTGAATAGTTCATTCCCCTAATGTGCCCCTATTTTCCGAAAGCAGACTTCATAATAAAATTCTTCAACTTTGTGCCTACTCTTTTCAAAACTTCTTTTCTATACATCGGGAAAAACGCTTACGTTATCAAGGAATGTGGCAGCGTTCCGTCCCGCCATTGCATGGACGTGACGAAAAACGTTTTTTGAGTATATAGATTTCGGCTCTCTGTGGACTCTTTTACTTAAAAATCGATACTACCCCACCCTAACGAACAAAACTGCCTAAAACGTCCAAACATCCCAAACCAGCCAAAAATCACCAAAACCAACCAAACCACCCTCTCAACTGCCTAAAACACCCAAACTTGGGAGGACCTGTAAACTAGGATCTAAGAATACCACCATGGGAATACCAACCCCCGCAGACGAAATTTTAGGCAGGAAAGTTCATATCATAAAATTGTTTTCGGGGTTGGAGTGTTTTTTTGTAATATAATTTATATTTTTTTTACGTTTCTATTTTTAAAATTAAAGATCCGATTTATTACTGAAAACGAGTCAATAACTGGTGATAAGTCACACATGAGGAAACATCGTAAAAGAGGAAGGGGTAATGTCGTTTCCTCGAACATGTCCAACCCTTGGCAACTTTCGGCCACCTCACCCTTTTCACCCGACTGGCCTCCTTTATATATCGGATAGCAATAAGGGTCCTAAACGGTTCCCAACCCCGAGACCTGATAACTACATTGACGTCCTAATGCAATGCTGGTCTTCCTCCTTTATTTCTCCAAAAAGCTCGCCATCAAAAGAAACTTGGTAACTCATACAAATGTTATCACTAAAATAAATCGGAATCCATTCAAAAATTATCACAAAACATGCTTTGGAATATCTTGAATGTTACTGACGTAGTTCCCTTCCCTGGTTATCATTAGACAATAAGAATCAATATCTAAAACATAAAGGCAAAGTAAACAATAAGTTCCATCCAAAGTTAGTTCATTGTTCAAGCTTTAATTCGGCTTATTTAATTATAAGGGATGGAATTATGTTTAGTGTTTGATGGAATTTCAGTCAGCCATAAAATTTGAATAGGAAACATTATTTTTAGTCTCCTTTAATTAATTACAGCCACTTTTGAAATTTTCATTTTGTATTAACTTTAGAGTGGAGGAATAGAATACGCAAGGTGTCTTGTGTGGTAAAGCCACAACCTCATGACAACATATTGTGAGGCCCTACCCTACATCGCATCGCTATACAAGATATGAATTGTATGATTTTGAGATGCTGCCTGCTTGGAAACTGTGGAGGAGGATATCCGGAGCACAAATGGCACGACAAGTTCATTACGACACATCTCCCTCACTATTGTTTGTCATATTTGCAAATTTAGCATTAATCTCGAAGCGTAAAGAAATTTTTTATTTATTTAATAAAAGAAAGTTCGTCTGAAAATTCAAAATGAGTATATAACCAACGGGGATTTCCTATTTACATGATAATGTAGGTCAGAAATGGCAATATCCGCTTTGAGAAAACATTAGGTGCAACCTGAAAGCAATCACGACACAACGAAGGTCAACATTAGAACTCATACACACAACACCATTTGAATGCAAATATTAACTTTGATCAAATAGTACTAGTTTCCCTTTCCTGTGTCCTTGACTCAAAAATGAATTTTTAATTTTCTAAGGTGTGGAAAAAAATTGTCGTTCTTTCTCGAAGACCTGTCGATATAAAAACAGCGTCGTAAAAAAATTTTCGCGTTCCACATTTTCCCGTCACTGTTTTTATTACGAGCTTTACGGTATCGCCGGCTGTGCGATCGTTTATCATCGTGTTAAAAGCTCGACACTTCGTAACCGGTCGCCAATTTTTTTCCTTCGTAAGTCACGTGTTAATTTTTACCTTGTTTTCCGAAAAGTTAAACAATTTTGAGACAAACTGGCGGTGAAGGAAGGATATTACCAGTGTGGGAGTGGGCAAATTGAAAGGCGGCGCGAGTCTGAATTTATGATTGTGAAGGTAGTTTGCTAAAGGGTTTGAGGGGGCCAGGGCACGTAGTGTTTTCATGGGTTCAGCCAACGATGCGGTCGCGAGTGTGGTTTCTTCCCCATTTTACCTCAACACAAATCTCTTCCTAGAGACGTACTTTTATTTCATTTATTATCATTTTCAGTTTAATTTAAAATTAAAGGTATTGCTTTGAACTTAAATATTAAATGTTTAACTAATTAATGCGAAATTCAATTAATAGAAGTAATTAATTTATTTTCCTCTTAAGTTAATTATTATTAATATCTGAAAATGTTTATTTGTTCTCAAAGCAATCATATATATCTGTTTTCCTCGTTCTCTAATTTTCAAGTAACTTCATACATATTATATGCAAAAATATTAAAGTATCTAAATTTAAAATCCGCGGAATGTAAGTTTTTTCAACAAAATGTGGCTTATTAAAAGGGTGTAGATATAAAGGGATGAAAATTCGACTTAAAAAGAATTTAATTTTCGAAATTTTTGGTTTTTCTTCAATATCTTTGTTAGGTATTTTTTTTTAATACAGATTTTTACACTCGGAAAAAAAATTGCAGCTTTTACATTCGCACTAAAAAAATGTTGATGGGAGCGATTTAAAATTTAAATATTCGTGAAAAAAATAAACATGAATTGGAAAGTCATATATTTTCGTAATTCCCAGAACGCCCTGATCACGAAAATATAGGTCTCTAACCCTGAGCTTACGTCGCACCGACCGCAATAGCTTCATTTCCTTTGGAAATCAGCTAAAAAAGTCATTTTGAAGAGATGGGGGTAATGCAAAATTGACAATTGGGTAAGAAGGAGAATACCCCTCCCTCTCGCCTTCCCCCCATCCACCCATTTCCCCAACTTATAGGTACTTAAAATTTTTTTTGTATACTAAATCTATATTTTCCATTTTCTATGTTTATAAATTATTTGTACTTATAATTTTGTATTTCGATTGAGACAAATGCAACCTTTTAATATTCGCCTTAATATGGCATTTGGGAAATGTAGAAAATTAATGATTGCAGGAGCCCTTTCAAAGATAAGCTCTGAGATTTAACGTAGCCTAACCGGCTTTATCCGCCCTTTTACATTAAGCAATGTTAAATTATTTAAAATCATTTCAATGTTTCAAAATAATTTTCATTTGTTGAAACCTAAAGAAATGGGTTTTCTGTTTTAGGAGAGGCAACTTGTGTTTTTGATCCTGTATATACTAAACCCGTAACACCTAACAGTCTTGCATAACAAAGTATAAGTTAAAAATAAATTTTAATTGTCCAAGTATGCTAAATCAGTAACACTTAGCGGTTTTGCTTTCAAAGCTGAATAAGATGTTTTTTTCTTCACAGAAGACATCAATAAAAAAACACGCTAAAAATTTTTCCCGCCTGAAAACAACCGGATTCAAAGTCTACTTTTAAGCTTCATGACAAAAGACAGATTGAAGTTTTCAACGGATGGAATGCGCCAAGTTTTTACGCCTTAAAAGAAAAAAAGAAGAAAAAGCCACCGCGACGCATGGAAAAGAGGAAAAAAAGAGGGCGGTTGTAAAGTGCGGACAATTTTTTAATGGACTGGCAACGATTACGTTCCGGAATGCAGTAATTCAACCGGGGCTTGGAGATGGAGGGGATCCGGGTGGGTTTGAAACGCCTTCATAACAAGTTTCTAATGCCACAGTTTCAACACCGTCCAGAAAAAAAAGGAAAATATTTCAACGAGCTTATTAAAAAATTTTTCCCGTCTTTTTCTTCACACTTTTCTCCCCTCCCGCTTTTATCCCAGAGGCGCTTACCTTATTACAAAGCCCTTCCCCTTCCTACTTTTTCTCTAAATAGATGGCCCCTTTCAAATGAATTCACCTAAACTTAATTTTCAACCGCCAGAAATTAAATTCTATATTATATCTCACGAAAATATTTAATAATGATTTCAAATATAAATTTTTTTTCGCTGGATTTTAATTAAATTATGGAATAGAAGTAGGTAATGAAGGCACAGAAACGTGATAAGTTGACATTAATAAGTAGCCAATGGCTTTTTAATTAAAACCACAAAATTAAGGGGTTTTACCAGAAAATCGTTGACATTCATTAATTATAAAATTTCCAGAAAAAGAGGAAACGTCCTTATTCAATTACACATATCCAATTATATTCAAAATTTAAAAAAATTAACTATGACTTTTTTTCCTTTTCTTTATCACCAACCTTTTCCGGTCAAACCTGATTAAAATCATTTATCGGTTCACCATGTATACTTCCTGATTTGGGCAATCCTTATTGGGGCTCTTATTGGACATCCCAATGTTGCCATAATATGCTATGGTTGTCTAGTGGTGCCAGATTTTACGATTAATCGAAAATTGGGCTACTTTGGACTGCCCAATTCCAGGAAGTACTTTGTTGTAAAGTGGGCTCCTATAAAATTTTCATATTTGGGCAATTCATTGTTTATTGGGCTACATTAGACATTCAAATGTTGCCAGATTGCGCTATGGTTGTCTAGTGGTGCCAGATTGGGCGAATCTAAAAATAGTCCTACTTTGAACATTCCGATTCCATGTAGTGATATTTTTTGTAAAGTGGGCTCCTATACTATACTATAGTATTGTATATACTTGCCAGATTTGGGTAATTAATTGTTTCTTGGGATACATTAGACAATCCAATGTTGCCAGATCTTTTTGAATGAATTCGTTATTTTAAAAGTTCCGTTAAGGGTGAGGACGTGAAAAAATTGGGCTCGTCGTGTCTCCAAGGTCGCAAGTTAGAAAGGAAGTTTTCCCATCTAAAAGTTTTAATTATTGCCCCGTGGTTCGAGCTATTGAATTGCGTCCGGATAAGAGATCTCGTGAAGTGCCCTTTTTAAATCCGGACCATTATCCTCCTCCATTTTCCTGTAACCTTTATTTCTTTACTTTCAAACTCAAATTCAGGGAGTTCGTGTCCGAAATATTTTACTTATGACGGGTTCGAACCGGACGGAAAAAGTGGGTGTAAAAAAAATTGCGCATTTATTCACTCTTACGACGGAATTGCGTTTAGTCTGAAATATGAGGGCAAGACAAACGATTCTTTAAGACAAGACAAATTGGTAGGGATTCTTTTCTTTTGTGTCCTGCCCCGTTTACCTTTCAAAGAAAAAAAAATTGTAACAAAAACTTTGAATTTTATTCATGAAATTCTGAAACTATCGACTCGTTAGATCAATAAATTGAACATTCTAAAGGGTTAATGGATGATACTTGTGAACGTATTATTGAATTATCTTGATTCGCTCGTTAGGATAATGACAGTCCCACATTGTGTTTCAGTTTTGATATATTCGAAATACATCCATTCGTGGTATTGACCTAAAATTATTTTCAAAGACAAATTTATGTCCAGCCACATGGAAAATTGCTAAATTACCCAATGAGGGAGAATACTGTATATCACAAAATTTTAATTAGGTTATTGATAATTACAATTTGGATCATATAATATTCAAAATATTAGATGATAAAAAAAAATTTGGTGAACAAAATAATGGCAAGATAAATTTTCTTTTCTTAAGGCTTTTAAATTATGTGCAAATAGTGGAGCATTTAAATTTTAAAATTTGGCTATAAAAAGGTCTTTTCTTGCAGAAAAAGTTCAATATCTGGCTAAAAAAGGCTCCTCTGTCGAAAAGGTACAAAATCTTCTTAAAAAAGGTATTTTATTGTCAAATAAAGGTTAAAAATTGAGCATAAAAGGGTGTTTTCTCGCCAAATAGGGTCAAAATCTGGCTGGAAAGTATCTTTCCTTGTAAAAATGGTTAAAATCAAGCTAAAAAGCGTCTTTTTTTTCTCAAAAAAAGGTTCCAAATTAGATTAAAAAAGGGTCTTTTCTGGTCAAAAAGATCAAAATATACCTGAAAAGAGTCTTTTCTTATCAAAAGAGGTTAAAATTAGGCTAAAAAGGGTCTTTCCTTGTCCAAAAGGTCAAAATCTAGCTAAAAAGGGGTCTTCTCTTATCAAAAAAGGTTCAAAATTATTCTTAAAATGATCTTTTCTTGTCATAAAGGAGCCAAACCAAGCAGAAAAGGGACTTTTCTTATCAAAAAAGGTTCAAAATTAGGCTAAAAAGGGTCTTTTTTTGTCATATAGCTTCAAAATCTAGCTGAAAGGGTTTTTTCTCATAAAAAAAAAAGGTTCAAAATCATAGTGAAAAGGGTCTTTTCTTGTCAAAAAGGGTCAAAATCTTGCGGAATAGGGTTTTCTTATCAAAAGAGGTTCAAAATTAGACTGAAAAGGGTCTTCCCTTGTCAAAAATATTTCAAAATATGGCTTTATTATCTCTTCATTGTTGTCCCAGAAATGCGTCAAAAGGCCTGTAAGCACAAGGCGTAAAGATCTTTGAAAATCCGTAAAATCACGCGTGTAAGTTTTCTTCTTTTAGGTATTTTAACCCATAAGTATTAGGTTTAAGAAATTTGACCTATAATTCGTTGGTCGGAATAAAATAGGAATACAAATCTGATACTTTTTTCAAGGTTTGTTTTTAATTTCGTGAATTTTCTCTCTTGAAGGGCTTGTCGGATAATCTGCATTCGCCTTTGGCAGAGAATTAAAGGCGAGTTAGAAAGGGGTGAATTCCAGAGGGAAACAACGTTACGGTATAAAGTGGAAGGAGAAGAGAAAAGGAGCGAAGGTTTCAAGGCAATAAACAGAAGGAACAACCCCCGCCCTTCGCCCTTCTCGTCTATTGGCCCCAGTGACAGTCTACTCTAATGAATACCCATTCCCGGGTCCGGCTAATAAAAACAATAAAGTAAGACTCACCCTTCAACCGATCTTTCCCTACTTCTTATTGTGTTGTGTTTGAAAGTGAAATCAATTCCGAGCCCCTCCGAGAGCTACCGGCTTTGGGGGAGAGGAAAAAAAAACCTCCAGCTACTCGAGTTCCCGCTCACCCCCTTAACGTCCCTAATACCTCCGCCACATTCTCTCATTTATTGTTTTCCCAATCGACTCAGTCGAGAACGTACCATCTTGAAGAAAAGTGCCTCTTTTCATCTCATTATTCAGACACCGTGTGCGGTCACGAAATTGCTTTTTTCACCATCCTAATAAAACATATTAGACCTTACATCGAATCGCCATCGAAAACTAATAAAATTTAAAACCCAATTCTTTGTACTAAACGCAGTAAGACAGCCATTAGAATAGAAATTTAACCATTTTTTAGTTATTTTCTTAACTCTATAATAGTAATCCTATTTAGAAGGCGCTTATTGGTAAACCCTCGTAATTCTTACGACTAGGTACTATATTTTATTCCGTATTTTATGATTTTTTAATATTACAAGTGCAGTAATTATACCTAGGTATCTTTTATTACATATTGGTAACAATGGTTGCATAACAATAATGAGAATTAGTCGTAAAAATTACATTCTAGGGTTAAAAAACACATTTCTATTCGATTTATCGTCTTTATAACTCGAGGAACCTTATATGATAACTCGATACTTTTCAAATTTGGGGCTGAAGCCTCTACCTACTGTATATCCCCTACATCCACGACCACGCTACTACTCGACTCACTTCAACAGCCTTCTCCCACCTCGCGCCCCCTCCCCCATTCTTCAAAAGAAACTCACATATTGCATCCTTACCAAAGCCTCCTCACTAATCTCGCGGCCATCAGCCTCCACATACTCATCGCATCGACTACCGCCGATATCTCCCATCCGCGCTCTACGCCTACCATATATTGGTGCGAATTTGGAGAAAACTTTCAGCTTGCAATGTATCTTCACCGCTACAAAAACCTCCGTGTAAAAACACACCCCGCCTCGCAAAACTCCTTCTTCTTCAGCCGGAAAAAGATATGATATCAACTTTCCCGCCCGCCGATGTGCGAGAGGTCGGTATGATTTAGAGAAAGAGGAGAGATGAAGCGCCCTTGCTCCCATTTTCAAAGCTCCCCTTGGCGGCATCGCGAAATACTTGTTTACAGGGTGCATTAGATGGGTAGCTATGCAAATACCTTAATCAGTGATTACTGGTTAGGATTGTGGAACTATTGAATGAAAATACATCATTGGAAGAGGAAAACAGTAAGTTGAATTTTTCACGACTGGTTTTGAAGGTTTCATATGCTGAACAACTAACTTTTTGTACATTTGTAACTTTTGCACTTTTTGTAATAACTTTGTAAGTGCAATTTCTTTACGTTAGTTCTGTTTAACTTAAGTTAGGAGACGGATGGCAAATGCTCAGGAGCATCTCCTTGCTCAGTAATCACTATTCAGGTGTTATCGTATTTAAAAAGTAATAGTGGAGGAAACCTGCATAAACCATGATAATTGAATTTAAGAATTATGTTATCGATCAATCTAAAAGACTTACTACAGATGCATTATGTGCAGAGGTAACTGATTTCCCTGATAAAAAGTATTTCGCGATGCCGCCAAGGGGAGCTTTGAAAATGGGAGCAAGGGCGCTTCATCTCTCCTCTTTCTCTAAATCATACCGACCTCTCGCACATCGGCGGGCGGGAAAGTTGATATCATATCTTTTTCCGGCTGAAGAAGAAGGAGTTTTGCGAGGCGGGGTGTTTTTTACACGGAGGGTTTTTGTACGGATATCACATCTTTTTGTAGTTGAAATTGTAGTTGACTTGGAACGTCCATAAGCAAGAATAGTTATCAAAGTAAACAAAACAAACTAACATCGACAAAATAATTTTTTCGAAATTAAAAACTTGGGCTTAATTTTATGTTTTTGCCGTGATGAAGCCATTATAATTATGGCAATAATCTCAAATTTTAATTCGATTTCAATTTGAACTTTCAAGTATACACTGGCTAAAAGCCTAAGTGGCTGCAAGCAACCTGAAATTGATTTTTTTGAATTCAGCTATGCGTTATATCTTTCAGCGGGTTAAATATTTGTTAAATTTGGGTGGTTTGGGTGTTTTGGTGATTTGGGTGTTTTTGGTAATTTGGGTGTTTTTGGTAATTTGGGTGGTTTGGGTGTTTTTGGTAATTTGGGTGGTTTGGGTGTTTTTGGTAATTTGGGTGGTTTGGGTGTTTTTGGTGGTTTGGGTGTTTTTGGTGATTTGGGTGGTTTGGGTGTTTTTGGTGGTTTGGGTGGTTTTTTTGGTGTTTGGGTGTTTTTGGTGATTTGGGTGTTTTTGGTGATTTGGGTGGTTTGGGTGTTTTTGGTGATTTGGGTGGTTTGGGTGTTTTTGGTGTTTGGGTGTTTGGGTGTTTTTGGTGATTTGGGTGTTTTGGGTATTTGGTGATTTGGTGTTTTTGGTGGTTTGGGTGTTTTTGGTGATTTGGGGGTTTTGGTATTTGGTGGTTGGGTGTTTTGGTGATTTGGATGGTTTGGGTGTTTTTGTGATTTGGGTGGTTTGGGTGTTTTTGGTGATTTGGGTGTTTTGGGTGTTTTGGTGTTGGGTGGTTGGTGGTTTGGTGTTTTGGGTGTTTTTGGTGATTTGGGTGGTTTGGGTGTTTTTGGTGATTTGGGTGGTTTGGGTGTGGTTTGGGGTTTTTGGTGATTTGGGTGGTTTGGGTGTTTTTGGTGATTTGGGTGTTTTTGGTGTTTGGGTGGTTTTGGTGATTTGGGTGGTTTGGGTGTTTTTGGTGATTTGGGTGTTTTTGGTAATTTGGGTGAGTTTGGGTGTTTTTGGTGGTTTGGGTGTTTTGGTGATTTGGGGGTTTTTGGTAGATTTGGTGGTTTGGATGTTTTTGGTGATTTGGATTTTGGTGTTTTGGTATTTGGGTGTTTGGGTGTTTTTGGTGATTTGGGTGGTTTGGGTGTTTTTGGTGATTTGGGTGGTTTGGGTGTTTTTGGTGATTTGGGTGGTTTGGGTGTTTTGGTGATTTGGGTGTTTGGGTGTTTTTGGTGATTTGGTGTTTTTGGTAATTTGGGTGGTTTGGGTGTTTTTGGTAATTTGGGTGGTTTGGGTGTTTTTGGTGATTTGGGTGTTTTTGGTAATTTGTGTGGTTTGGGTGTTTTTTGGTGATTTGGGTGGTTTTGGTAATTGGGTGGTTTTGGTAATTTGGGTGGTTTGGGTGTTTTGGTGATTTTGGTGGTTTAGGTGTTTTTCGAGTGCCCTAGGAAAGTGAATTTTATATTGGTTTGGCGTTTTTCAAGGTCGATGTTTGAGTGCGCAGTAAAAGTTGCGCAGTAGCCCTAAAATTTCAGTTTTTTGGTCATAACTTTTTTTTGCGACCAGCTATCGGGTTAAATCTTTCAAAAGGCACTGGCTAAAATTGAAACGAAGGTCCCTGTAAAATTTCAAGTCGATCGGTGCAGAAGTAGAGGCTGTAGCCCTGGCTAACTGAATAAGGAGAAGAAGGAGAAGAAAAACATGGTAAAGGCCGAAAACCGGGTTTTCAGAGTTCTATATCTCAGCTCCATGTGAACCGATCGACTTGAAATTTTCAGGGCTTCCTATTATCGTATTAGAGAAGGTCTCTATAAAATTTCAAGTAAACCGTTCCTCAGGAAGCCGAGATCCAGATACCCGAAAATCGCATCTGCGTCACGTCGCAGTAAACATACACTTGGCATAGGCCACAGTTTGAACTTTCGGCCGACGGATTTTGCTTGCGCGCGCGCCGAACAGCTACCGCTGTTCCTTCCTAGCATCATCGTCGACTAGAAGGCGAAAGGAAGGTTCGAATTCTTCTCTGAGGCTCCAATTTCTAGCTATTTTCTTGCTTAGATTTTTTCCATTAATATGTGGGTTTTTGTTTGTTGTTGTGTGTGTGTTTTCACATTAAAAATAAAAGCTTAAAAATACAGCAATATGGCCTCATTTCGAGTTAGTGTATTTGCGTCTCCTTATACGACCAGCCCCAAAACGGCAATATTGGCTCAAACATCCCGACTGCCCGCACGGAGCGAAGCACACTTACAAACTGACTTGAGAAAATGTTGAAAAAGTATTCTTCTTCGTTAAGTAATTGTGTTTTCAGGCTTTCGAATTTGCGGTTATTTCTATGTGGCATAGCTGACATTTAGCTAGCCACCACAAATAGTTTTATAATAAAATAATTCACTCACGCATTCGCGCGTCGCTGACTCTCAAAATTTATTTTTCTAGAAAAAGAAAAATTTAATATGACACAAAAGGCGACTCTGCGCAGATTAAAAACTGAAATAAGCGGTAATAAACTAAAGATTAAAAAATTTTCGCGTTCCGGTGGATGATTTAATACAAGAAGAGCCCAAAGTGCAGAATTGTAGATGCAATAAATTCGAATTCGACCCTTAAAACGTGAAGGATAGTATGTCTCCATCTGGTACTCAGCTGTTTATATAGCCCGCGCATCAACAAGTGTTTCAGCCATATAGCATAGTTCTCGGCATGATTCACTACAAAGTTCAAGAGTGTCCCTCTCAAGCATACTAGTTACGACCCAACTGGCAAGCAGCCATCTAAAATGACATGGATTTTTATTCAGGGCGGATGTCAAGGCACACTTAGCAACTCAACAATGAGCTCATAGATTTTTTAAAATTTTAATCGTTATTGCAAACTAAAACTTGTAAATTATCTGCTAAATATTAGAAGCTTCATATGAGCGCGAACTTAGTAGGCCCTAAACGTATTAAACTATCAAGTAGGCCACGCAAAACATTAACATCTTCGCAAGTAAGAGCGAATCTGAAGGATGTACGGCCGAAACATTTTGCAGGCGATCTATTACTTCAACTTTTCACATTCTAAGCGATACAGCAATATAAAGAGGGAAAAGAAATTAATTTGAAAAATCATGCTTTTTGCATAAATCACAAAAGTGAAGAAGAGCATGTTATTTCCGTGGCGGCTTGTGAGGGTGCACCCTCTAAGCAAACAAAGATCGAGGTCTTTCTTCCTCGCTCCTACGGGCCCAGTTTCATCCGCTTTCGTACTCTCACTGCCGAAGTGTATAAGTTTTGGAATTCACAATGAGCCCTTAGGAAGGGTCTCTTGACAAGAGAAGCAGTTTTGCATTGCGCTGTGCGAAGTGCGGCAGGAGTGCGAGAGAGTCGACAATTAGCCAGACAATGCTCTCAATTTCTGATACATCCTATCTAATTTGTAGTAACCTTTCCGCTTAAATGCACTAAGAACTTTTTTAACCGCTCTCCCTCCGCAAATTAAAACAAAAACCTATTAATAAAACAAGTCTTTGTTCGAAACGTGCATAAATTTGCTTGAAAAGCTCTCCCCTACAGTTAGTTGCACCAAGCTCTTTTGTGTGAAACAACTATCGTCAATGCCTGAATCCTCGCTGAAATTTAGCCCAAGTTCGGAAGGCTCGCGATCCCGTAGGCTCTGTTCGGGCATGGGAGAGTGAGGCAAGGGGACTTCTCGTCAACTGTATGGCCCATAGCAATGAAAAATTTGCAATCAAAATTGATAAACTGTTTAGAATTTGTTGTCCGAGTATGGAGCGCAACGCATTTTCTGCCGCTCTGAATTTCCTTTTAAAGAAAAATTGCAAGCGTAGCGCTGTGCAAGTTGTGTGTACGTGACTCCGGCCCCATTCGTATTTTCCTTCTTCCAACTATTTCCCTCTCGTCATCTAAATCAAATCAACGTCAGACATATTTCTATCTCGGGGAAAGACTCCCGTACGCAAACTTAGCCGGGTCCTTGTCTCATCCCTCTGGCGAAATCATCCAAACCTCTGTCCCTAAATCCGTTATTAATGCTTTTGCGGTTGGGCACATGGTGGGTTGCGATTGATGCACGACCTCTTCTATTCAATCAGCCTGACCTTTTCACCGCCAAAACTCGTGACGAACGAGTGTTTGAAAGTAACAAAAAAATTTAATGCATGGGCGAGATGTGAAACTGTTCAATGTATGAGGTCGACGTCGCAATTTAGCTCGGCCGCGGGCACTTCCGTTGGTTGCTGTGATCAAAATTAAATCAACATCATGCCGCTGCGTAATGCTTGGTCGGGGCGCATGCCTGCTATGCGAAAATTATTCCGCCGAGTTAGCTCTTTCGCGCTACTATATCATAAGCTGCGTTATCATCGCCTTTGATAATCTAGCGCGTTAAAAGGTGGTCGAAGTATTCGAGTTCTAGCACGTGGCCGAATCATGAACATGAAGAGACATTAATTGGAAAATTTTTGACTTTAATTGACATATTCCAACAGGCCATGTCTGTCACATAGCCATTCATTATTTTAAAACGATCATATCAGAATCGATAATTTCTATAGACAGAAAAAATGGCGGTACAGTCTAAATCATAGCGCCCATTACGTATTTGAAACTTATGTCGCGTCTACGGCCCTGCGGCGCTTGCTATTCTCCAAGCCCATTTCTCTTAGCACATTTCTATTATCTAGTCTGCGAAGCCGCTACATTCCAAACAGGCGGCACTATACAATTACAACCGTTCATCTTCCAACACTAAACCTAGCCTAGAGAGATGTTTCTCAATTTTTTTGGTCATATATTTATTTCGGCTTCTATTATTCTTTTAATGCTAAAAACTAACTTTTACAATAGCATTTTAAGAAACATAAAAAGAAATTATAATGGTGCAAATAATGCTGTGTGGCATCCGCGCGAAGCCCCAATTAGCGTGAGTGATACTCTAGGCGCTCTGTGAGAAGACACTTTACAGCCATCTTAATTCCTCACCCATCCACTTTTCACCCGTGCTTATTAATGAGAAATTGTATTAAACAGCAGCTAGTTAGAACTTTCCGTATGTAGCAGGACGTGCAGAAAGGATTTTATCTACATGACATCGCCGTGAGAAATTCCCGCAAAGAAGTGTCTTTTCAATTCGCTAAAACAAAAAGTTTACGGCTCCAAAGAGATAAAAAAAATCGCACTAATAAAATTGTTTTGTGTCTCAACACCACATCTCATAAAACTTTATCGGAATTTTTCGCTATGAAACCAGCTTGCCTGTGAGCGGCTTTAACACAAACAAAAGTTTAATGTGAGAGGCACGGACAATA
This sequence comes from Orius laevigatus, assembly GCA_018703685.1. Lineage (NCBI taxonomy): Eukaryota > Metazoa > Arthropoda > Insecta > Hemiptera > Anthocoridae > Orius > Orius laevigatus. The sequence continues at coordinate 122,969 of JAGWEN010000250.1, forward strand.
ACTAACTTTTGCCACTTAGTGCTAAAATATAATGAAAAATTGATTTAAGTCAACTTTTTATTCCTATAAATTGTCAATTGATTGGCCTATCTACTGATTGTACGTTTAGTAGCCCCAGAATCTTAAAACGCCTATAATCGTAAAAAAGTCTTTATTGACTTGAGAAAACTAGACTATAGAGCGAACGTCGTTGTGTCACTGAAACTCCAT